>JAXCGZ010022651.1:160000-190000 GCA_037179515.1 Halocaridina rubra | reverse complement strand
ATATATATTTATATATATATATATATATATATATATATATATATATATATATATATATATATATATATATACATTTTGTCTATTCAGGTCGTGGTAAAAGGCGGTGGGGACATTTTCTTTCCCATTTTTTTTCAGTTCTAAAACGTGGAAGAACATACTTTGTAACTTAACTAATAAGGGATTTTCCATACCCTTCCTTTCTCTTTTCACTAAATTTAAGACATGTATGGGGATTCTTTTTTTTCACACTTTTCATTTTTTTTATTTTCTGGGATTGTTATATCCCCAGACCCCTCCCAAAGGGTTATCATTGCCTAGGCCTTGCCATTTCATTCTTCAATTTTCACCTCTCCGCTCGTCGTCTTCATTTGCAGGCCCGGGTTTACACACGTACCACGAATCCTCTTCTTCTCTGGAGACTGGCAAGACAAAAAAAAGGAGGGCGTCGATGCATCATCCAGCTTAACTGGAACCCCTCTCGCCCTGCTTCATTCGTTTCTTGAAGGTGGCTCTTGAATATAACCACCTCTTACAAATACCTGCAATGCCACAGCACCTCTCACTTCAATAGCTGAAAAACACGCTCACACTGAAGTGGATTTCAGGAAGAAAATTAGAGCCTGATGTCCCTAATACAAATGCATAAAGAATACATATGACCTCTGCACACAAACAAAGGCCTTTTGTCTGCATCCGGAGGGTATACTTCGCCTCCCTGCATATGCAGGCAATTGTAATCTCTCCCATGGGTAAAAGGGACTGGTTTGTAACAATAAAATTTGAAAATTGCAGATCGGGGCTGCCTGGAAATAGGGTGGTAATGGAAAGTATGTGTCTACACCATTAGATTATTATTCCAATATACTTAGGACTTAGCTGAAAAACTGATACATAGCATTACTCTACTATAGATATCAAAAAGAACTGTCATTAAATGCTGAGAACAGCCGCTGAAGAAATATTCTTATTAGCAGTGGCTACAGTAACATCAAGCATGAATTCAAGATAAAAGATACAAATCATCTGGCTACTGCTGATAGAATTTACTAAAATAACAATTATGCAAAAGGCCATATGCAATTGAGACTGGCATTTCGAAGTAAGAACAGAGTCTTACACTCATACTTCACAACGATGCTTTTTCTAACACTGTCTCCTTTGGCTATTCGAATTCCTGCAGGCATAATATGTATATATATATATATATATATATATATATATATATATATATATATATATATATATATATATATATATATATATATATATATATATATATATATATATATATATATATGGAGCATAAGCATCAACTTTCTGGTTGTCCAGTTTGTCACTGGGAATTTTATCTATTTTCTAAAATAGTTGCAAGATGTGGCAGAAAAACTCTTATAATAATCAGTTCTACTGATGTCTTTTCAGTATTTATGCAATATCAGCATGCAAACCCTTATCAACTGAAATAAAACTTGGGCAAACTTATCATCTTGAAAATTTGCAAAGAAATTTAAAAAGAATCAACGATCATAATACTCTGTCTACACAGAGAAATAACATTTTTCAGTATGCAAAGAGAGAGAGAGAGAGAGAGAGAGAGAGAGAGAGAGAGAGAGAGAGAGAGAGAGAGAGAGAAATATATTTTTCTTCAAAAAAAAACATATAATTTTCGCTTATAAGGCTCTTATTTATGATTTGACTTCCTGCCCAACTATACAAATGGACAAAGCGCAAGTGCAATCATTTTCTAACATCTAAAAAGAATAAAAAAAGCAAAATAACTTAGTGTACAACTGCTGAAACATCGAAACACAAATCCATTCCTTTCTGTTTAATTTTGCAAAGGACTTTACTGAAATGAGCATACTCATCCTTATCTATTACAAACAACCTTTTCTCTTTCTATAAATCAGAGGGTTGAGTCGAAGCACACACTCGCTATAAGTCAACATAACCCTGATGAAATCAAAGCAACATACTACAATCATATGTGATAATATCTCTACTACTATCAACAAAATTACAATTATCTTTTCTTAATAAACAACTTAAAAGGATTTAGGTACAATTATTTTTAAATTTCAAACTCAACATATAAATTCTGGGAATCTCAATTATCTTAATAGCTCAGTTGTAATTACAAGTTTCATGACAATGATAGCAATTAACAATAATTATCTCTAGATAATCTTTTTCAAAACTCTTTAATTACAATATATCAAAAGGATAAAGATATTAAAGATTTCTTCAACAACAACAAAACCATATAACAAAAACGGGTATCTGAAAAAATATAAAAAGTTTGTCTCTGTGTATGCAGTAATAAAAATAAAAACTCATATTTCATTTGCAACATTAAAGAATGCATTTTGCTTAAGTTTCATAATCTCTTAAGGAGTCGTACATGAAAAATTAATATAGAAAATATATATATTCTTCTACTATATCAAATTTGAATTTTTTCAAATTACTATTCAACAGAACTACCTCAGGAGACAGGGGGGAGTTATACATATTTCTCCTTTGCATACTTACAGTCGGGTAGGTACTTAAATATCTTCTTTTTTTACTCTCTTTCCTTTTCCTACCCAAAAATACTGCCCAATATCTGTCTTCTGGCCTTCAACTGGCTAGCTTTCACGGGTAAATTTGCTTGTAGGAGCTGTTCCTCCCCTGTCTCTTCAGTTTCTGGATCAACATTGTCCCCTTCAAATACATGAAACGGCTGTTTGACAATCTTATTGTCATTTCTTGTAAATTCACACTCCCTTCTTCATGACCAACTGAAATAATTTTGACAAACATTATCATGGCTAAAACTTTCAGTTTTATTTTATCAATCTAACATATCCCTTCGGACAAATAATGTATATACTGCAGCTAGAAAGGAAACTGAAGAATCACTTATAGATTCACGTCCTTTATCACGTAATATCTGTCTTGGAATTCTCGGGCATCGAATAATAATCTCATTGGCGAGTAGGGGACGAAACAAAAATAAAACAAACTTAGCATCTCAACCATATCTGGGCAGGTGGAGAATCTCTTTCTCAAAAATATCCCTCAATAGATATCGCAACAGCTACATCACCTCCCATAAAAATACTCGGATATGGCTTGCACAAAGACCCGGTGGAGCAGGGGAACGATCCTCACAGACTCTCCCCCATCATTCTTCCCCAACGGACTTTCTCGCGATTTCACGCACGAAAGCAAACCCCCCCATTATACCCCCAGTCAGGTATACCCATTCCCTCCTGCAATCGCTCACATTCAAACTTTCATTCCCTTTCTTTCTGAGTACTTCCCCCCTCCCCCTCACTCTGAAGGAATGCGTGGGTGAAATCTCATTTGGGCCGCGTGGTCACATGACTGCGTCACCAATCCTAGTTCCCCATCTACTCCCAAGAGGGTGCATTATGGCTACACAATACCTTTCTTTCCTCCAACACTGAGGGCATGAGCTTGTTGGTGGTCTCTCGAGGCGTATCCCTCACAGTTATTAGACCCCATTCCTTCTCCCCTCTAAGCTACATTAGGGTTACACAAAAATAAGTCCTTACCCCAGCACAGCACAAATTCACACGAGTTTACTCTTATTTTCGCCTGCATAGCGCAAAATTAAAAGCTCATATCTAATTAATATCATACCATTCTCGTATTCTTCAAAAAGACATGCTTCACATGTATTTTAATATCAATTTCTTCATCATAAAGACATTAGAAGAAAGATCTGTCATCTCTGTTAAAAATTTTTCTCGCCAAAATATTACGCCCGCGAAAAAATAAAGAAGAGAGAGGGACCTTGAAAACATGTGCAAGGATTTTCTCACTCGATTTTTTATGCTTTAAGAAATTAATATAAAAATTATTTTACACGTACATTAAACCTTTTCAGTTAAAATCAATACATTTGCCTTCTTAAAAAATCACTTAGGCATTAATACAAGTAAATTCAACACCCTTCAAATGCAACTTCTTATTATATTATTCAAATAATAACAAAAATGAAGGTTATTACTGCTTATAGATATTAGTGCAAATTATCCATGTTAGTAATGGGTACAAAAATTCTACTTTTATTAACTTACTAGGAGCCACAACCCTCATAGGCGGGTTGGCTGAGTCAAAGCATAAGTACAAGGTAAAATGGCGGCGTCCGCTGACCTCAATTTCTTTTAATAATGGTCCCATTACTCACTGGATATAGATCACAAGTACTTAGCTATTTTGAGAAACTGCTTGAAGAACATCACGGCTGCAGGCAATGGTGGAGGGGGTTCTTCTTTCTTCTGGGCGCTGGAGGTTCCCACCAAATTCACCATCTCTCGCGTAAAATCGACGAATCGCCATCTTCTTGGTTGGATCCGGCAACATATACTTCTGGCAAGGGGCTTTTTCACTCAAAGCCCCGGTCACTCTTTGGCTCACTGTGACGGTGGCGTCCATGAAGGGGGCGGGGGAGAGTGACTGGATCTGGCAATATGATACTGTTGGAGAAAGGGGAGCTCAGATTTTCTCGGCGTCCCTCTCTCGCTGCTTGTAAGCGTCTAGAAGTTTCTTCATCATTCGAACATTTCTTCCATAGATGCAATATATTTTTTTCTTCTGTATTTTTAAATCTTCTTTCTCTTCGTTGAAGTATCGGCGTGGATTGATCCCGAGATGTACACCTGTGTCGTGTGAACACTATTTCACACGAGGGTAATCAACAGGGTGGGATTTTCATCCCACTATATTACACCAATAATTGTGGCGTTCTTTCTTTTGTTAGCGTGGTTGGTGAAACCAGATATCTTCTGCTTTATATGTATTTATTTCTAGCTTACACTTATTCTTCAGAGCTCCCATTACTACAGTTCCAGTCACGAACGATTCCAAATTCTCGCCCCCAAAGGGGAGGCAAGCTAAGCTGTGGACGTTACGTCTGCTCCTGACAAGGCCTGATTTTTCACTGACTAGGCTCTGTTATTCTCGTGGCGGTTGTTGGGTTTAGAGTGCATCACTGCAACCCGGCACATTTAGGCATCTCTGAAATGCCTTGTGAGGCTATAGGCATTTTTAATTGCCTTACGACATATATATATATATATATATATATATATATATATATATATATATATATATATATATATATATATATATATATATATATATATATATATATATATATATATATATATATATATATATATATATATATATATATATATATATATATATATGTATATATATATATATATATATATATATATATATATATATATATATATATATATATATATATATATATATATATATATATATATATATATATATATATATATATATATATATATATATATATATATATATATATATATATATATATATATATATATATATATATATATATATATATATATATATATATATATATATATATATATATATATATATATATATATATATATATATATATATATATATATATATATATATATATATATATATATATATATATATATATATATATATATATATATATATATATATATATATATATATATATATATATATATATATATATATATATATATATATATATATATATATATATATATATATATATATATATATATATATATATATATAAAGAGAGAGAGAGAGAGAGAGAGAGAGAGAGAGAGAGAGAGAGAGAGAGAGAGAGAGAGAGACTCAATGAAAAATATTGTGCACTTTTGTAAATTCTGCCTCCATTTGGTTTAAAGAACTTACAAATACATTGGCTTTTACAAGAAATAAATATGTCTTATAATCAGGGGATGCATCCTCATTTAAATTGCTGTACATAAATGCTAATGGAGAAGCTGTTTAGGCAGTAGCGTTAAAGAATAGAACTTACATCATTACGGAAGATATACTAGCCGTTAAAGAGACTAAGTTAAATGAGGACACAAACAATGTCATAGTTTTTCCTAAGGGCTTCATAATATTAAGGGTTGGAAGATGAGAGATGACTGGTGGATGGATAACATTGCTCAAAAGTGAAAAAATTCCGGTTGAAGAAATAAATTTTGCTATAGAAAGTGAGTTCAAGGGATTTCTTGTTACTCGCAACTATACCGGGTCAGAGAGCACCATAATGCCTGTTGTATATAATCCTACAAGAAATCTAAATAGACTAGAAGTTTATGAGAGCAGCCATAGGTACTATCGTAATCATAAACTTAGCTGTTAGCATCACAGGAAAAAGAAAGTGTAGGTTTTTACTCATGAGAGATTATAATCATAGATAGATAGACTGGATAAATCATGACCCGCACAGTGGTGAAGACTCATTCAGGGCAAGATTCCTAGATTGTGTACAAGGAAAATTCCTACACAAACATGTACTGGAGCCAATGAAGGCTATGGATGGGGATGAGCCATCACTACTTGATCAAGTATTCAGATAATGTGTTAGATATTGAAAAATTGGAGTATGAACCATTAATTGGAATAAGTGACCACTTTGTGTTGTTGATGGAATATATCATCGAAGATGTTCTGCCTGAAAGTAAAGGCACAAAGAAGGACACAAAGAAGTACTATCTGAAAGAAGATTACATCAAAATTAATGAGCTTTTTGCAGTTATTAACTGAAGGACCTTATTTAACAACAAATCTGTGCAGGAAATGTACGAAATATATTGTGAGGAATATGGGAAGATAATCACTGGTTACATACCTTACACCAAAATAGGAGTTATTCATGCAAGAGATAAAATGCTAGAAAAGCATAGGAGGAGAAAAAACATAAATGCCTGGCAGAAAGAAGAGAGGCCAAGAGAGATTATGATAGGGTTATCTCCAGTAAAACAAAAGAAAATCCTAAACTTTCCAACAGCCTTATCAGAGGAAAACTGACTGTCAAACAACAGGTTTTAAAGTTAGAGAGAACAGATGGAAGTATCACTGAGACAGATGTAGAGTTCTGCAAGGAATTGAACAAGCAGTTTTAGTCAGTATTTTCAACAGAATTAAAAGTTCATGAGCCAGTATTTGAGAACATTATCTTTTTAGCCACAGAGGTATGCAAACTGTTGATGGAGTTATATGCCCAAAAAGCTACAGGTTCTGAGGATATATCCCCTTATGTACTTAAGAAATGCACTAATCCAATATAGGTGGCACTATGCATCATATTTGAATAGTTGCTGGAATCTGGGGAGATTCCAAAATACTGGAAACAAGCAAACATGGTACCGATATTAAAAAAGGCTCTAAACCATAGGCCTGTTTCCTAGACCAGCATAGTTTGTAAAGTTATGGAGAAACTACTAAGATATCATATCTCTCTTTAATTTGAAATCCTGCAACTCTTTGTCAGTGAGACAGAATGGCTTCAGAGAAGGCGGATCAACAGTAACAAGTTTATCAGAGTTTTATGATGAGGTAAGCCGCATCTTACAGGAAAGAGAGGGCTAGGCAGATTGTTTATTCCTAGTTTTTAAGAAGGCATTTGATATGGTCCCACACTCGAAAGTTATTAAGAAGCTGCAAGTAATGGCGAGAATTGGTGGAAATGTCTTGGAATGGCTAAAAATTTACTTAGAAGGAAGGGAACAGAGGATTAGAGGAAAACAATCAGTGTCTTAATGGAGGAGGGTTAGTAGTGGGGTTCCACAGGGTTCAGTTTTAGAACCACATTTATTCCTTGTAAACGTAAATGACCTACCAGAGTTTGTAAGTTCATTCTTGAATATATTTACAGATGATGCAAGGATTGTGAAGGAAGTAAGAGATGAGAACAAGGGTAGAGAACTTCAGGAAGACCTAAAAGGTCTGTGTAAGCTCTCAGAAAAGTGGCAAATGAAATCCAATACTTCAAAAAGTAAGGTAATGAGAATGGGTACAAGTGCAAGAAGGCACAAGTTTGGATACTCAATAGCAGGAGCAGAACTTCCAGTTATGGTGGTAGATGTGGATGAGTGATACGAGCGTTGAGAGAACACAACTTTGTTTTGTGATAGGTGAAAAACTACTAACCATATTCACGATGCTAGTGGGGAGTTGTTTGCTGCCACTGGGGTCTAGTACTCTATTGGTGGGGGTGGGAAGTGAGCGCAGATGCGAGGGTGATCAAGCGACAGCTGGCTGGTTATTGCTCTCACGTGCTGACAGGCGTGTGGTGGGGGTGTCACCCTGCCTTGTTGCAAGTGTATGCAATTTCTTACAGGAACTCTGCTGCTTCCGTTTTGCCTGACAATATATTATCGATACCAGCATGTCACCAGAATGACTCGTTCTGTCCCACCACTTCTAGGATGGATCCTGTGTCTTGACGTGAGAGTCCACTAGCATTGTCTTTAGCTGCAGATGACTCGTTCTTGGGGATATGTAGGTGTGTCCCTGATGAGGGCCATTTGAAGTTCTTGCTAACGAAAGTGTAAAGCTGCTACCTACTGACTTAGTAGTTTTGCTTCACCATTGGTGTGCCATCTCTGATCTGTCTACCCATTGCTAACTGTGCAGGGGACTTGCATAAGTCCCACAGTGTTGAGTTTAGGTACTGGAGTAGAGCTAGGGATGCCCAGTCTGTGTCCAAGTTGCCGTTAGCACCTGTGTTCAAGAGAAGAATCCAATTAGTTGGCTTGATGGCAACTTCAGCTCTGCCATTAGACTGGGGGTCCAATAAATAGGCAGACTAAGACCCCCTCTCTTGAGATAGGCTAGCATTTCCTCATTCCCCAGGTTAGTTCTGTCGTCCTTTGACATTGCTCAGCAATGTTTTTGCTAGAAGAGGTACCACTGAGTTGGGGAAGAAATTAGAGCCTCAGACAGAGAGGAGGGTGTGTGGATGTCACAGGAGATGGATCTGTGGTGCTGCAGATCCCTTCCATGCTGGGCCAATATACTGTCTGCCTGGCTCGCCAGAGCAGTGAGTCTAATTTTTGGTGACCTGCGTATAAGTTAGCTGCAGTCTTGTGACGGAGTGATCCTGGGACAACTTGGCGTACACAGCTTTGCTCAGAGTTGTACATGACCAGGTTCTGGGCCATGGCTAGTCTGTCTCTCACACCATAGAAGGGGTGAAGAATGTCTAGGCCAGATGTCGTTTTTTAGCCACTTCCACCATCCTGGAGCACCACTAATTAGTATCCCCGGAGGGGACAGGCTGGAAGGTGCCTCACCGTACGTCTTCGTCGAGTTGCATTTTTACATCTGCCTCCCAGTGTTTGGGGATGGCAGCGGGGGTGTGGTAAGCATGAGGATGGGAACCCGGAGCCAAGAGCATGTGGTGTGGGGGGGGTCAGACAATACCAGAAGTGGCGGCCTCATGGTGATGAAGTTGAACAACAAGAAATGTTGGAGTAAGCACTATTGAAGTCATGTAACATTCTCTTCCAGGGATGGGAAGGGTATAGCTGTAGGGCATAGTGGGCAGGTAACTTCCTCCACCATGAGAGGTCCCACAATGAGTATATGGTGTGGGAAGGGGTCTTCTTTGTTCATATTACAGTTTCTCCCCAACCTCACTTGTGGCTTCGTTTCTACAATTAATTCAAATCCCATAATATATTGGCATCAATGAAAATAAAAAAAATAATAAAACATATGTGAAAATATGAATCATATTTTTCTTCTGACTGGAACTTAAACCAAAGACACATAATTACTATGCCAAGGCTTTACCAACTATACCATTAAAGATCTAAAAGAAGAAGTCACCATTAAAAGAAGCTGCTTTTCTAGGAATGAACACATTCTTTCTGAATACCTTTTTGTTCATATTACAACTTTTTCTCAACCTCACTCGTGGTTTCGTTTTTGCAGTTAATTCATATCCCATGCTATACAGACACCAACAATAATATGAGCAAAAAAGCATTCAGAAAGAATGTGTTCATTCCTAGCAAAGCAGTTATCTTTGAGGTTTGCTTTGTCCTTTAGACCTTCAGTGGTGTTGTTGGTATGCCTTGACACAGTAATTATTTTTTTTTTATGAGTGCAACACCGGGACAGGCAATAACTGCCCTCATCAATAAAAACCCAGCCACGAGAAAACACCAAGATGAAGGAAAAGAAAAAGGTTAAGGACAAGGCAAAGATGAGGTACTGTTACACAAAGGATAATGACAGACAGAATAAATAGTCAAAGTATAGAAGACCCAGAGATATGGAGGATTAGGCCCTGAGATGACGATAGATCTGATTTTTTAAGGAAGATAGGTCATAAGAATTAGGAAAGACAGGAGGAAGAGAGTTCCAGAGCCTGGCGGTAGATGGGAAGAAGCAGTCGCTGTACCGACCAATCCGCGAACTACAAATCTCTACACAGTATATGTGAGATGAGGCCGCTTGGCGAGTGTTGTGTGGCTTCGGCAGTGGGGGAGGGAAGCTACTCGTCAACTCATCAGAACAGCAATGGAAGTAGTAGCGATAGAAAAGAGAAAGGGATGAAACCATACGGTAAAGAGAGAGAGAATTCGGATTACAAGCAAGAGAAGGATCATTACTGAGTCTAACTGCCCTAGATTCAACCCTATCAAGGAGATAAGTATAAGAAGAAGCACCCCAGATGTATGAGCAGTATTCTAAACAGGAACGAACAAGACCTTTATAGATTTTAAGTAACTGCAAAGAAGAAAAGCAGTGACAAAAACGAAACGGAGCACCCAAATTTTTGGATGAAGATCTAGAAATTTGGATTATGCGATTCCTCCAAGGCAAGTTAGAGGCTCTATGGATTCCTAATATGTTGATACCCTAAGCAGATCGGAGTTGTGAGTAGAAGAAAGAGTAATACAAGACTGATTACTAGTATCAGATGAATGTTGTGAAGAAATAGCATAGGAAAAGTGAAGGGTAGAATCATCAGCAAAGGCATGAAGCAGAGAAGAAGATGGGGATTGAAGAAAATCATTGATGAAGAGAAGGAAGAGAGTAGGTGATAGAACCAATGGTAACAGAGAAAAGGCTAGATGTCGCGCCATTAACAGCTACAGATATA
Source organism: Halocaridina rubra (assembly GCA_037179515.1). Taxonomy (NCBI): domain Eukaryota; kingdom Metazoa; phylum Arthropoda; class Malacostraca; order Decapoda; family Atyidae; genus Halocaridina; species Halocaridina rubra. Next base: position 179,028 of record JAXCGZ010022651.1, on the reverse strand, counting down.
AAACGGTCAGAAAGAAAACTGGAAATCAGATAACAGAGAGAAGGGATAAAGCCATAGGCAGGGAGTTTAGCCAACAAAGCCTTGTGCCAGACTCTGTCAAGTGCCTTAGAGAAATCAAGGGCTATGACAAAGGAATCCCCATAGCTCCTCAGAGAAGATGACCATACATGAGTAAGATAGGACAGGAGGTCACTAGCGGATCATACCTTGAGGAAGCCGTAATGGTGATTGGAGATATATGAGTTAAATTCAATTCCTTTCAAGAAGTGAGCATTGAGCAAAGTTTTGAAAACTTTAGCAATAGATGAGGTTAAGGCAATATGTTAGTAATTTGAAGGAATAGAGCAGTCACCCATCTTAGGAACAGGTTGAACTAGAGCATGCTTCCAAGATGAAGGATAGATACTGGTTGACAGAATGAGGCATGGGAGCCAGTTCATCTGCATACTCCTTAAGGAACCTTGCAGGGATACCATCGGGACCAGATGCCTTGTTCGTCATTAGCTAGTGAAGAACCTTATGAACTTTGCGTGAAGAAAGGATAAGGGAGGGCATAGGGTAAGAGAGTGGTAAAGTTTGGGTGACAGGTTTGCTGGAATTGTTTATAGTAGAGTTGTTAGAAAAATGAGAGCCAAGGAGAGTGGCTTTGTCAGTAGGAGAGCAAGCTATAGAACCATCAGAACAAATGAGAGGAAGAAATCTTGAGTTCAAAGGGATTGGTGGAGGGGGAGCAAAAATGGAAGAGATTGAGATCACAGAGTGGTCAGATTTACAAAGAGATGAAAGCACAGAAAAAGAGTAGTTTGAAGGTTAAAAGTAAGATATAGGTCAAGAGTGTTTGCTGCACGTTCGTGTCGATCAGGAACACGATAATGATGTTTAATCATTTGTTCCAGATCATGAGTAATAGAGAAAACAAGGGCCTCACTTCCTCCCACATCAGTGTGGGAAGAATTAAGCCACTCACTGTGGTATTCATTGAAGTCTCCAATGTAAAGAACTTCGGCATGTGGGTGAAAAGAGAGTAAGGACTCATGGCAAGAGGACAGATATTCAAAGAAAGACACCAACCCGGTGGAGTTTGGAGAACAGCAGCAGAAGCAAAGGAATATAGTCGTGTTGGAGAGATAGATTTTTTGCCAGAGAACATCAAAGTCAGGAGATTCAAGCTCCATGAGCCTTGCAATAGGAGTGTTAGTGTTGCAGTAGGCACAGACCCCACCTTTGGAACGAAAACGAGTATACAGGTTATAGTGAGAGATTTGAAATGGATGGACAGCTAGGTTTTAGATAGGAGGAGGAGGTTAGGGAGGAAGGTACCCAAGTGCTCTTTCACAGATGAAAGATTACAGTTCAGGCCACAAATTTTAGAATAGTGAAGAGGGAAAGAAGCAGGCTTTTTGGGAGGTGCAAGGTTAAGGGCAGAACCATTTACTACCACCAGGCGTGTCTGTCCTCAAGCCAATAGTGGAGTCAACAAGATCGCCGGAGATTCTTTGTACCCCTCTATGCCGGGTACTGGGGGCCATATGCTGTGGACCTTCCTTAAATAATAGTCCCGGTCAGGGGTAAAATGTGATTCATGTTTTTACATATGTTAATGTGCTTATTTGATTATTATTGATGCCTATATAACATAGGATTGGAATTAAATGCGAAAACGAAACCATGAATGAGGTTGGGAAGAAGCAGTAATACGAACAAAAAAACATTCAAAATAATGCTTTCATTCATAGCAAAACAGCTAGCTTTGAAGGTTGCTTCTTATAGTAGACAATCAGTGGTGTAGTTAGTAGTACCTTGGCACAGTAATTATGTGCTTTAGGTTTGAGTCCCAGTCAAGGGTAAAATTTTATTCATGTTTTTTTATAAATGTTAACGTGTTTATTTGATTGTTATTGATGTCTATGTGGCAAGGGATTTAAATTAAATGTGAACACGATGCCACAAGTGAGTTTGAGAAGAAACTGTAACATGAACAAAAGGGCATTCAAAAAGAATGTGGTCATTCATGATATTGCAGTTAGCTTTGAGGTTTGCTTCTTCTTTTAGAGTCCAGGGGTGTGCAACCTGCTGCCCAAGGGCCGCATGCGGCCCTCAAAGGCTTTCATTGCGGCCCTTTCTCCTAAAAATAAATAAGCTATAGTGCGGCCCTCAGAGAGAGAGAGAGAGAGAGAGAGAGCGCCTCGAACTGAATATTCCAACAACTTTTTTTTTCTCTCTCTCTCTCTCTCTCTCTCTCTCTCTCTCTCTCTCTCTCTCTCTCTCTCTCTCTCTCTCTCTCTCTCTCTCTCTCTCTCTCTCTGTGTTTTCATCAACAACCCTTCCTCAATAACCGATGGTACGAGGGGTCCTCGTTATCAGTAACCCCTTTTAAGATCATTGTAATCACCGAAACGATCATTATTTTTAAGGTTGGATGTTTGCACTTTTTACACTCTCTGCTATGCTTTGCAGTACAGCCGTAAAGGAATTAATATAGTTCTCAGTTTATCTCAGACTCAAGTGGTGAAATCAGTGTGCTTCATTTGTTGTGGTTGATTTATGATTACCGGTATTCTAAGTCGAACTCTAAGTTGTTTATGTTGCAGTTTTGTGATTAGCTTTAGAAAACTTGCAAGCAAAACATTTTGAGAATTATATATTTCTGCTGAAATTTGGTACTAATTATATTGCAATCTATTACATTATTCTTAATTAAAGCCTTTAATTAAGAAAAATGTAATAGACTGCAATATAATTAATACCACATTTTCAGCAGAAAGATATAATTCTCAAAATGTTTTGCTTGCAAGTTTTCTAAAGCCAATCACAAAACTGCAACATAAACAACTTAATTAGAGTTAGTCTTTAATTTAAAGTTAACTTTTTCCTATTATATATTTTGCTCAGCAGGAGAGATCTTATTGCACTAATAATGGCTTCTACGAGCAAAAAACGCAAGATTTCAGATGAAAAACGGAGTTTTCAAGAGAAATGGACTGAACAATATTTATGCATACAATCAGGGGGGAAAGCATTGTGCCTTGTGTGCCATGAAACCATTTCTGTTTTAAAAGAATATAACATCAAAAGACACTACATCACAAAGCACAAAGAATATGAAAATATGACAGGTGAAGCACGCAAAGAAAATTTATCATTCTTGCAGAAATCTCTGAAAGGACAACAGTCAGTGTTTACAAAGAAACTTAAGGAATATGATGCATCTCTCAAAACAAGCTTTTTGATTAGTCAAATCCCTGCAAAAAGACTCAAGCCCTATTCTAATGGTGAGGTAGTTAAAGAATGTTTGTGTGTAGCCTCATACAATATGTTTCCTGACAAAAAGAAACTAGTTGAAAACATAAGCCTTTCAAGATATACTGTTGCTAGAAGAATAGACAGTCTTTCAGGGAATATTGAAAGTACAATTGCCAAGCGAGTTAGTGCTTTTTCTTCATACTCTGTTGCTCTTGATGAGAGTTGTGACACCGCAGACACTGCACAACTGGCTGTGTATATTAGGGGAGTTGACAATGACTATAATATTACAGAGGAAATGACTTCACTACAATGCATGAAGGGGACCACAACAGGACAATCTATTTTTGATGAATTGGAAAAAGCATTGGCAAGGTTTGGACTGGACTACACTAATTTAGTTTCCATTACAACAGATGGTGCGCCTGCGATGTCTGGTCAGAGAAATGGGGTTGTTGGATTACTGAAGACTAGAATGGGGTCTCAAAATATTGACTTCGGTTCACTTATTGTCCTGCATTGTATCATACACCAGGAAGCTTTATGTGCGAAGACAATAAACTTTCAGCATGTGACTAATATTCTCGTGAAAGCTGTCAATTTCATTAGGTCAAGAGGTCTAAATCATCGCAAGTTTCAGCAGTTACTGGCAGACATTGATGCAGAGTACAGTGATGTGAAGTATTTTTGTGAGGTAAAGTGGCTAAGCAAAGCAGGAATGTTGAAGAGAGCATATGACCTTTTGGAAGAAATTGAGCTGTTCTTAGATATGAAAGGTAATGCTATCCCTGAACTGAGAGATAAGGAATGGAGATGTGATTTAGCATTTTTAGTAGATATAACTGATCATCTTAGTGCACTGAATGTTAGACTTCAAGGATAAGATCAACTAATAAATGAGATGTTCTCACTGATCAAAGGCTTCCAGATAAAATTGCGTCTGTGGGAGTCACAAATCAGAAACCAAAACCCAGCCCACTTTCCTACACTGTAAAACCATGACACTAGCAACCCTCATTATCAGAAGTATGGTGACAAATTGGCAGTCTTACGAGAGGAATATTCAGAAAGATTTGGTGACCTCAAGAAACATTCACAAGCCATTGAAGTCTTTGCTTCTCCTTTTTCTGTGGATGTGACAGCAATTCCCGAGGACATACAGATGGAAATAATTGAACTACAGTGCAATGATGAACTAAGAAAGAAGTTTAATGATAGTTCAGTATACCAGTTTTATAAGAAGCATGTATCAGTAACAGTGCATCCAAAACTCTCTGCTCATGCAAGGAAAATGATGGCAGTGTTTGGTAGCACATATGTATTTGAGCAGCTTTTTTCAAAAATGAATCTAGTTAAAAACAAGCATAGGTCTTTACTTACTGATGAACATTTGGAATGTACCCTGCGTGTAGCCACATCATCCATACAGCCTGATATTGATGAGTTGGTGTCCCAAATGCAACATCAACCATCTCACTAGGGTAGCCTTTCATTTGCTCATTAATGATTAGGAAAATGTCTGTGTTTGATAATTCTTATGTTAATGATCCCAGTTAACCAATAATAAGTAATTATTTATGTTTGTACATTATAATAATAAGGTACGGTAGCCATTCATTTGCTCATTTATAGTAAGGAAAATACTTTTGTTTCAGACAATTCTTATTTTTGTGATCCCAATTTAAATAAAATCAGTAACAAACTAATTATCTATCTTTATTAGTATAATCTCACATAATATGTCTTCGATCGTAGCAAATAGCATGAAATAGTAAGGTTATGTGGCCCTCCATACCAACAGAGTCGTGACTAGTGGCCCTTTGGGAAAAAAGGTTGCACACCCCTGAATTAAATACAAAAACGAAGCCACGAGTGATGTTTAGAAGCTGTAATATGAACAATAAGACACTCAGTAAGAATGTATTTATTGCTAGCAAAGCAGTTAGCTTTGAGGTTTGCTTCTTCTTCTGGACTTTCAGTGGTGTAGTTGGTAGAGCCTTGGTACAGTAATTATGTGTCTTAGGTTCGAGTCCCAGTCAGGGGTAAAATATGATCCATCTATCCACATATGCTAATGTGTTTCTTTGATTTCAAATATATATATATATATATATATATATATATATATATATATATATATATATATATATATATATATATATATATATATATATATATATATATATATATATATATAATATGATATATATATATATATATATATATATATATATATATATATATATATATATATATATATATATATATATATATATATATATATATATATAATATAGATAGATAGACAGATAGATAGAGATATATGGGAAGGAAGCCCATTACTGAAACAACACAGAAAATAATGTTATATTTCGTGCCCTAACTGGACCCCAGATAGATAGATAGATAGATAGATAGATATGTCTTGAATATATTTCAAGACAGTTAATTTCTACGTACATTATGTAAGTGTTGTTTAGCATGATAGTTTTGCTTATTGTGGTTTAAGTGCATGTATGTAGATTTACAAACATTGTATGTATACGTATTCATTTATATGAAGTATGTATAGGTATTTTTATGCATAGTGTATGTATAGCTCCGAAGTCGAGAGCGAAATCTGCTTTGGTAGGCTTTCTGCCAATTAATCTTTTACCGTGTCATGGTAACGTTGATTACTTTGTGTAAGCAGAGTGTTCTTGCAATTATAATTGTCCACGTGTTCAGAACATGATTTTTCTTGTGCTGAATGAACGATATATTTAATGTAATTGTGAAGTTTGTCCTACTGATTATGAAAAATGTGAACAATAGAGTTTGTGCTTTGTTTCATTTGTGAGTTTATTCTCAGTTGCTGTCGTGAGATGCTACGAGGCACTCATGTTTACTGTGTTATTGACAGTACTTATAAGTTTGTTAATGAGTAATTAGTTGCTGTCGTGAGATGCTACGAGGCACTCAAGTAGAAGACGCGGTAGAGATACGTGATCAGAAGATATTCGAGTTTTATTTGGAGTCCCGTGATTGCTGACGACATTTGGGTTTTTCGGATAGATGAGTACAGATTTAACTTATTTCTAACAATGTTTATAACTACGTGTGAGGGACAGAATGAGTTCATTTTAGTAGAACACTCGTAGGAAGAATATATGTTGGAAAATTTATTATTCTGTATGAGGAAGTTTTACTTTAAAGTGAGGAGAGTTTATTTAATCATTCACATATCAACAGTTCACAAACCCCCTTATTATATATTTGCATGCATGTCTATGCATGTAATATTAATTATATTTTATTGGTAGAGGATTTTAATTTTGAGATCGCTTGTAGGCTCTACCGAAGTCGTGTAAGGATTTCCGAATTCAGGGAGTTATAAGATGGAAGGGTAATAACACATATTAAATCCTCCACAGCATTTGGTCCTTCGAACCGGATAAGAATTGGTCTGGTAATGGTGAAAATAGTGTACATTTTAGATAAATTCCCGCCTTGTAAGAAGTTAGTGTAAAACTCTCGGCTAAAATCGTCCATATTTCAACGAAAAAATAAAAAAAAAATAAAAAGGAAGAGCATTGCATGTATTTGCATGAATATTGCGAATATAACTTTGAAAGTTTAGTAGTTGTTGAAATAATAAGAGTGTCTTTTTCCCGTGTGGATAAAGTGTGTCTCTCTTTGTGGGAACGAAATATACTTTCGTAGTTGAGCGTCCATTAAGTAAAGTGGATATTCGTACCCAATTTCGGTTGGGTGAACAGTGGTTTTGGGGGATTTGTGTGGTTACATTTTTCCCATTTAACGATGTCTAGAATGTCGTACTGATTCCTTTGTTTACGTAAATAAACAGAAGGTAGTGACCTACCTACTGCTAGGTGCACAGTGTCCTTTATTAGAGGAACAGTGTGGTTTACATTACACTGTCCATTTACTGTTACTGACTTAACAGTGTCATTTAGTTGATGAATAGTGTGTTTTACACTTTATGGACTGGTGTCATAATTGCCGAAATTTAATAACTGTATGTTATTATCTCGAAGTTTTGGAAGATTGTCTTATGATACTCTTTACAGAGTGAATGTTATTACATTGTGGATGCATAAAGAAGATCGTGGATTCTTTGCTGACAACATTGCATCAACTATTTGTTTGTTGTTCTCTTATGTTCCATTTGCTTTTTCCATATGTCATTTAAACCTGAGGCATTACATCGTGTTCAGGAATTGATTCAACGTGATTGTGTTCAGTGTCAAACAGAACTTGCCAAAGATGATGAGACACTTGTTGTTACTTATTTAGAAAGATATCATGAAACGCTAACAGAAAGATTTGGAAGACATAATAGGAAATATGAAGGATGTGTCGAGGATAAGCCCCATAAGATGGATTCTGAAGAGGAGGATACAGAACATGACAATCTAGCTGAAACAGTAAATAATATTAGCTTAGCTGTCCTAGAACGGATTCGTAAGTTAGGAACTAAGAAGAGTAGTAGAGCTCCTAGTTCCGAGAGTTCAAGCCTCCCCAGTGGACAACCCACACCTAAATTTCCTGAAGTAAATATATCACAGTTCTCTGGAAACTATGATGAATGGAACGAGTTTTGGGATACGTTTGATAGTTTAGTACATAGTACTTCTATGCCAACCATGACAAAGTTTACCATCTTGAGAAATGCCCTTAGAGGAGATACCAATGACACCATAAAGGGATATCCTGTTGCCAGTGAGAGTTATGATGAATGCATTCAACAGCTACAAGCTGTTTATGCAAGCAAGGACAAGATTGTACGAAATTTAATGAGGAAATTGGTAACAATACCAACTCCCTCTTCTAATTATTCATCACTTTTAAGTTCAAGAAGGACGTAGAAGCTATACTCGAAGTCTGAAAAATTATAGAGACATGGAGAACACTGATTGGGTGTTTTCAGAACTTGTGATGATGAAATTACCAGAAGATGTAGAGAACTGGATTAGCATGATATTAGACACAAAATATCCTACATTTGAAACCCTCTTGAAGGAACTGGGAAAATATTTATATCATATAGAAGGCAACAACACTAAAGATAACACAAAAGGAGAGATCCAAGGCTCACAGAGAGATGAGATCCAGTCCCTTAAAAAGAGTGTAGGTAGTTATGGTGCTACTGCAAAGGTAGTAAATAGTGAATCAGAATATGTATTCTGTGGTTGGCAAGGTCATAAGTCTGAACAGTGTAAAAAAGTAGTAAGCTTAAATGAACGCAGAGACAAATTGAGAGAGTAAAAAATTTCTGAGATGTACTATGTCAGGGCATTATGCAAATAATTGCTACACTCAGTTAAACTGTAATAAGTGTAAGAAAAATTGTCATCATGCAGCCTTGTGTTACAAACAAGAATCAAATTTTCGTAGAAGGTTTGAAGAACCTGCATCTCTGAATGAACAGTCAGAAAATGGTTCAAAATTAATAGATGAGTCAAGCAATGAGCAAGAACATTCTGACTTAGAAAAGGACAAGAAACATGTTGGTGTGATGACTATGAATGCAGTACAAAGGCAAATGGTGATGCCGAGTTTACCTTCATGTGCTCTGCCTACTGCAAGTGGAAAAATAAGCAGCTCAAAGGGAAATCTTTGGGTAAACACTAGGTTATTTTTGATACAGGTTCCCAGTGTTCCTTTATTAATAGGGAATTAATTGAAAGGCTCAAATTAAGCCCAGTAGATGAGATGTCTCTTGGTATTGATGCATTTCGCTCTGAGACGAAGAAAGGGAGTTTTCCTGTTGTAAATGTAGTTATTAAATTGGGGAAAAGAAGAGCCAGAGTTAAATTACTCGTAGTTGATGATATGGTAATTAGCATCCACACTCCAGGACTAGCAAAGGCTGGAAATGTGTTGAAGTCTCATGGTCACAAGTTGGCCGATGAAGATATTGATAGTGATGTACTTGAGAACATTGGCATTGTTATTGGTGCCTTACATTTTAGTCAGTTTGTTAGTGGTATTAGCAAGTGGGATGTCTAGAGTTTGATGGAAACACCGGATGGTGTCATGTTATATGGTGATATTCTTTGTGATACTCAACATTAACCCAGTAATGTGCAAAGTCAAATTGTTATGCAAGTAGGAACACAGTTTTTGCCTGCTTCTACTCAAGAGTTGATTGAAGAGGCCATAGAGCCTGTTAATAAGTTGTTGATTGAAGAGGCCATAGTGCCTGTTAATTATTTGTTGAGTGAAGAGGCCATAGAGCCGGTTAATAAGTTGTGGGAGCCAGAGAGTATTGGAGTAAATAAGCAAGAAGTGCATTACGAAGATAAAACTAAACTTGAAAGTTTTACAGATTCTGTTCCTTGGAAGCCTATCCACACTCCTCTCCCACACAATATCAAAGAGCCTTTGGACAAATGAATTCTCTAGTAGAAAAGTTAGAGGAGATATTGGAGAATTTTCATGTAGGTAATATGTTGGATGCTTGTACCAGTGAAGAGAAACAGTTTGATGTATACAATACAGCAGATGTAGAGTGGGCAAAGACCGAAATATCACTGCAAGCATGGAATTTCAACAGTGCAAGACTTCAAAGGATACTGGATCTGTGCCTTTCTGAAAAATCTAGATCTCCTAAAAAAATCAATCTTTAGTTTAATATGGAATGATAATACAGACAAGTTGTTTTTGAAAGATCTGAAGGCTAGAGAAGAAGTGTTGACCAAACAGAGACTTCTGTCACTGATGAGTAAAGTCATTAACCCCATAGGACTAATTTCACCCTTGCTAAGAAGAGGAAAAAATTTTATTCAGAGACCCTGGTCTGAAAAGCTCTCATGGGAATATCTGTTGTCATAAGTATACAAAGAGGAATCATCAAATTATGAAAGATCTGAACGTCAAGCTGCCCAAAAGGATGAAGAACTGTGGGCAAGCTTAATCATAGATTATAAATTGTAATTCTGATGGGGAGACCCCCCTTTTTTTTTGAGGGGCCCAGGATAATTTGAATATATTTCAAGACAGTTTATTTCTACGTACATTATGTAAGTGTTGTTTAGCATGATAGTTTTGTTTATTGTGGTTTAAGTGCATGTATGTAGATTTACAGACATTGTATGCATACGCATTCATTTATATGAAGTATGTATAGGTATTTTTATGCATAGTGTATGTATAGCTCTGAAGTCGAGAGCGATATCTTCTTTGGTAGGCTTTCTGCCAATTAATCTTTTACCGCGTCATGATAACGTTGATTACTTTGTGTAAACAGAGAGTTCTTGCAATTATAATTGTCCACGTGTTCAGAACATGATTTTTCTTGTGCTGAATGAACGATATATTTAATGTCATTGTGAAATTTTGTCCTTATGATTATGAAAAATGTGAACAATAGAGTTTGTGCTTTGTTTCATTTGTGAGTTTATTCTCAATTGCTGTCGTGAGATGCTACGAGGCACTCATGTTTACTGTGGTTATTGACAGTACTTATAAGTTTGTTAATGAGTAATTAGTTGCTGTCGTGAGATGCTACGAGGCACTCAAGTAGAAGAACGCGGTAGAGATACGTGATCAGAAGATATTCGAGTTTGATTCGGAGTCCTGTGATTGCTGACGACATTTGGGTTTTTCGGATAGATGAGTACAGATTTAACTTATTTCTATCAATGTTTATAACTACGTGTGAGGGACAGAATGAGCTCATCTTAGTAGAACTCTCGTAGGAAGAATATATGTTGAAAAATTTATTATTCTGTATGAGGAAGTTTTACTTTAAAGTGAGGAGAGTTTATTTAATCATTCACATATCAACAGTTCACAAACCCCCTTATTATATATTTGCATGTATGTCTATGCATGTAATATTAATTATATTTTATTGGTAGAGGATTTTAATTTTGAGATCACTTGTAGGCCTCTACCGAAGCCGTGTCAGGATTTCCGAATTTAGGGGGTTATAAGATGGAAGGGTAATAACACATAGGAAATCCTCCAATAAATATATATATATATACATATATGTGTGTGTGTGTGGTGTGTGTGTGTGTGTGTGTGTGTGCGTGTGTGTGTGTATGTGTGTGCATGTGTGTGTGTGTGTGTGTGTGTGTGTGTGTGTGTGTGTGTGTGCTTAGTTCTCCTTTGAATAGGATATTGTGACCTTAACAAGAGACAATAATATGTCCCTGGTGTTGTTGTCTTATTTCTTAATCTGCAGTTTGCTATAGAAAGCATCGTTGCAGAGGTTATCTCGCAAGAAATTCATATCGCATGATGAACCAACAAATTTAAACCTCTGCAACAATACTTTCTAAGACAAATTGCAGAGGATGATACACACAGATTAAGAAATAGAATAGCAAAATCAAAGGCATAATATTGCCTATTGTTAAAGTCACAAAATCCTATTCTAAGAAGAACTAGCATGATAAACTTCACTCTCATATCGTGAGTACATTATTTGAATAAAAATTCTCCATGCTGGATTTGTGTTTTTGGAAAATTGTTGTTTTCCTTTGTATCTGTGCTTGTATTACTTTAAACCATCTTGCGAGATGAATTTCTTGCTAAATGACCTCTGCAACAAAGCTTTCTAAGACGAATTGCAGAGTATGGTACAAACAGACTAAGAAATAGGATAGCAAAACCAGATACATAATATTGTCTCTTGATTAGTCACAAATTCCTATGCTAAAGATAACTAGCATGGTAAGCTTCATATGCATTTAGTGAATAATCTATGTGCATACGAATTCTCCATGGTGGATTTGTGATTTTAGAAAATTATTGCTTTCCTCCTTATCTGTGCCTGTGTCTCACTAAAGCTTCTTGCCAGATGGATTTCATGCGAGATAACCACTGCAACAATGCTTTCTAAGAATGACCTGCAGAGGATGATACAAATAGATTAAAAAACAGGACAGCAAAACAGAGACATAATATTGTCTCTTGTTAATGTCACAAAATCCTATTCTAAGGAGTTCTAGCATGATAAATTTTACACGCATTTCGTGAATAAGTTATATATATATATATATATATATATATATTATATATATATATATATATATATATATATATATATATATATATATATATATATATATATATATATATATATATATCCTGAGTCCAACGGGACAACTAGTTCCAGAAATAGCCTTATTATATCAGTTTATGCATTCACTATACCTTTTAAGTTATCAAGGGCTGGTAAACGACAGACTCCAATACTGTTCCATTCTAGATGTGTATCAATTTTATACTTGTTGGGCTTTGTAAGGGAAAAGGGACATTAGACGCAACTATTCTCCCTTCCGCAACCTTGATATTACTAAATGAAAAATTCCATGTTCGCTCTGAAGCAAGGCGGACTCAAATTCAGGTATATAGCAGAGCTCCAGGGTAATGATACTGAAAAATCATATGCACGCATTAGTTATTTTATCACTGTAAGTATTCGCTCAGAGAAATTTAAGAAATATCGCATAAACGTGCCATATATTTTGTATATTTTTAATAATATCATTTAGCTTTATATTTCAGCGTTTTGTTGACTCACAGAAATAATCTTATCTCGACTGACATATTATGGGTAATTGCTGCCTCCTGTGTATATAAAGTGTGTGTTTACATTTTATGTATCAATATTAAGCCCCATTATTATGCGTGGGCGAGTATTCTTTTGGGATAGACAAGAGAGTAAATTAGACTAACTAACGAATGCAGGTGGTGAAGATGAAGACTCTAGAAGCCCTCAAGCTCTTTACCATATACATATTACAGCTGAGGGATCTTTTTGACTTAAATAGAACTGTCCAGGACAGTTCGATGTTAAGTCTTCCTTTACTTATGGTTCTTTTTCTATTCCTACATCAACACCGAATATTTTCAGATATTCTTTTTTTATTTTTTTTATGAGTGTGACACCGGGACAGAGAGAAGCTCCCCTCATCAATAAAGCCCGGACACGAGAAAATACCAAGACAGAGGAAAAGAAAAAGGTTAAGAACAAGAAAGAGATTAGTTAATGTTACACAAAGAAAAACGAAAGACAGAAAAAACAGTCAAAGTACAGAGGACCCAGAAATATAGAGAACTAGGCCCTGAGATGATGATAGATCTGCTTTTTGAAGGATGAAAAGTCATAAGAATTAGGAAAGACAGAAAGAGGAAGAGAGTTCCAGAGTCTGGAGGTAGATGGGAAGAAGCAGTCACTTCACCGACCAATCCGTGAGCTACAAATCTCCACACAGTACCTGTGAGATGAGGCCGCTTGGCACATCTCTTATTATCCCTTCACATCTGACAGGTCACAACACTTCCCATCTCTGTTTCTTTTTACTCTATGTTTTCTATGTGCTCAGGCTCGATGAGGACAGATTAATTTTTTTAGCCCAACCAGGTATCAATTAAAAAATGCAAACATAAAATTGCTAATCACATGTAGTAAATATTTCATATACTTATATTAATCTTCATGTTAGCACTACCTCACTTACCATATTACAAATTATTATGATTGTCATTTGCCTGACAACAGTTGAGAGGGACCAGTTAAGAGCTTCACCTAGCCTTTATGTTCCACACATACTAAAACAGCGTGTATTAACCTTTTCTGACCTCAGCACTCCCTTTAGTAAGGTATAGGCAGTCAAACACCCTCTAACTCTGGCTAAACATCTGGTTACTACAAGGATAAAGTAAAGTGAAATTTATCCTCCAATACAAAAATAATATAGTTGCCAATACTATTAAAAGCAATAAGAAAAAAAAATAATAAAGAGCATGAACATACTCAATCAAGCATACACAGGGGGTAATCAAACATACACTCATCAATCCTATTTTTGCTGTTTCTAATGTGCAACTAGTTTTTCATATCAAGGCTTTGTGTTGGCCACAGCCAATCTCATATAGTGGAACAAACCAGGATGAAGAGAATGGTGGAGAATGCTTGTCACAAAGATAGGTAGTTGGAAATGGAATGATCATCTACAGCGCTGCCTCACCAATCCAGGGTATGCTACCAACAGATCACACCAAAAACCAGACTACAGTTGTGTATCAAATTTTGCTTGATAACCCTGGTCCACCTGGAGATCAATAACCTTCTCCTTCAGGTTGTCAGATCACTCATGTCTGCCAGGAAGGGTTACTGAATCCACTCTGGAAATATAAGATCCTTGGGATAGTACTTTGTCATGGTGGTATCAAGGTGCAAGGAGTGAGCAACAATACTTGCTACATGTATGATGCTGATTGTCTTATCCCCAAATTTCTCTTCAAGGATTTGAAAGCTTCCCACACTCCATCCCTATATTTGATGCTCCCAGAGTGAGTGCTTCCTCTTGAAGGTTTCTACCGGCTCTGTACAACCAATATTACTAGTAAGCATGCCTTGCATGGACAAGTTTGGGGTCATTCAAATGCCTGAAATTATCAGCCAGATAGGAGAGAGAAAGGATGAACGTTTCATCTTTTAAGAGTTCGATAAAGCTACTCTGATATCCATGGAGAAATATTGCAATCTCATCATTTAGCTCTGCAATACAGGTCAGGATTTTCCCACAGGAGAGCCACTGCACTTCTGTGTGGAAGACAAAACTTGATGCTCACTTTCCAGCTCCTCACAAAGTGACTTGAACACTCTTAGGTTTACAGGACGACCCCAGATGCAATTCTCAACTTGAACACAGATCCTCAAAATTTAATTGATTGGTGCTTTGACCTTATCTAACGTTCCTGTAAAAAAAATAAAAAATGAAGAAGCTACTTATGAGAGATGTTAGTAGAGAAACAGACTTAGATGAACACATATTCTCACTACACCTTCTGGGGTGTAGGTAATAATATGTGCAAAATTTAGAGTCAGCCAATGATACCTTTAATAAAAAAAACCGTTGAACAATAAACTGGTGCAAGTTTGGACCAATGTCATAAATCCAATCACTTATAAAATTTATGCAATACATTAAAGAACAAGAGATGCTATGTGAGCGAGTTAAGAGTGAATGAGGAAGAATATGCCTTCCAATAGTCTTACCAGTATTATGGAGCTTAAAATTAACATGTAACATAAAGATACAGGGACTGTACTATACTGCTGCACTGCTATTATGCAACTAATTCCAGGAGCAGTAATAAAGCATTCTCACCATCTCACATCAGACCTCAGCACACATACCAAATGTGTACCACAAAGTTTTGTGGCACAGACTTCCTACAAAAGTGTGGAATATTCATACAAATTTAGTGCTTCTCAGCACCATGCTAGAATGCATTACCACAACTGAATATCAGGTTAAAGTTTATGAAAAAAAAAACACAAGGGGTCCTCAGTTCCATTCCTCAAGACGTGATATAACCCATTTTTCAGCGCAAGTCATAACACACCTAAATAAGCACCTATGCACCCATCTGTGCTGACAGAGTACTAAAATTCATAATCTAAGGCATATATGCAGTACAGTATTGCTTACCTGTACTCCTGTTGTTGGCTTGCACATTAGAAGGGGTGTTGCAAAGAAGGGAGAGACAGGTTATTTGATGGAGGAAGGTGGAGAGGCAGGTGCTGGGGATCCAGGTGCCAGAGAGACTGGGGCAGGTGAGTGTGGAGAGGCAGGAGAACCTGCAGCAGGTACTGGAGATGCTGGGGTAGATGGGTCTAGAGAGGCAGCTGAGGTAGAGGATACAGGATCTGTTGCTGTGGGTACTACCTTCTTGAAGAAACATTCAAGGCGATTCTGAAAGGATGCCCTCTTCTTTTCCTCCTTAATATTCCTGTAATAATGCGGAGAACCAATGACCCCTCTGGTGACCTTAGTGTACCTGGCAGTGTTAGAGTCCTCAACCTCAAACCTTGCCAACTTTTCCTCTATCAATGCAAACCCTTCATCCTTGCCATTGCTAGTTAAGCTCTTGGGTTCTGGGTTTGACATTTCTTCCGCCTCTTCAATCATCTGCTTCTCCAATTGAATGAGGTCCTCGGCAAATGACGCCTCTCCATGAGATTCCAACAGCTCTATTACATCATTAGCCCTCACCTCCAACTTAAGCTCCTTACTCAGAGCAACAACGTTCTTGGTGACAGCCTCAAATGTCTCTTGTAGAAACTGGGAACAGAGTTTCTTCCATACCCCCTTCAAGTTTGTTTGCTTAACTTCCTCCCAAGAATCAGCAGTGTTCTTGACAGCTTGAAGAATATTGTTAAACTTCAAAAATTCCTTGAGAGTCAAGTTTTTGTCCTTCTCAGTTGCCCTGAGAGCCATAGTGATTGTCCTTTGGAGGAAGTAGGCCTTGAAGGAAGCAATAACACTCTGATGCAATGGCTGTAGAAGGTCAGTGGTATTTGATGGAAGGTAAACCACCTTGATAGTAGGATGAAAGTCATCCAATTGGGCAGGGTCTTCAACAGCATTAACCCCCAGAAGCATAGTCAGTCTCTCCTTGCTGACTTTATGGCCTGTTTCTTTCTTCTCCTCCTTGGTGATGTACATACGACTAGCAATACTCTTCCAAAACAATCTGGACTCATTCACTTTAAACACTTCTTCATACGGTAACCTCCTTCCCAAAGTATCTCAGCAAATGCACTAGGAAAATTGTTTGCTGCTTTCTCATCACCACAAGCAGCTTCACATGCACCTTAAGATTATGCAAATTAGCATGAGCTTTAAACCGTATAAACCAACCCCTACTGGCCACAACTTTTCACTTTTACTCCCTTCCCCCTTTTCACTGCATTATGCAATCTTTTAGCTTTTTCTTGATTTGTGAGATTTTCTGTGATATATCGTTGATGCTGGTCATCCAGCCAAAGCACTAATAACCTTTTGATTTTAATCATGAGACCACTACAATACTTGATAATAATAGTAGACTTCATAGGAGCAGAAGCTTCAACATGTTCAAGGATGCAATCTTTATCCTTAATACTTGCCACCACAGTCAAACAGCTAACTCCAGTTTCTGGCCAATGTTGGTAGCAGTTTCTCTCTTTATGAAGTGTTTTACTCTATCTAATTTCACTCCCATGGTGATGGCTTTCCTTTTCTCTGAATCAATGCCACCTGAAGTATCTCCTCTGCACATGGAAGGTGTAAAACAAGCCAAAATGTATCCCAAACATGAGCAAAATAAACCAAAGTGCAAATGAGCACAAGAACAATGTGGTGTATGAGCAGGAACTGGGCAGTGTGTCTTCCTCAGTCCAATACCAAATGATAATGTACTCTTTTGCCATGCTCTACAAACTGTTCAGAGGGCAAAGCTCAGATTTATGACTATGTACAAGTAAATAAATAAATCTATTTATATATACATACACGACAATGCCGTTTGACGACGTTTTCATCCACCATGCTGAACAAGTTGTTCTGCATGAAGATCGTATTTATGACAATGTACTTGGTAATTTTGTAAATGTACTTCCAACTTGGTCCTTAGTATAATCAACTGCATAAACAAATAATTATATAACAACGCTAACTTGATATGTTCGCACACAACAATGCTGATTGATGACGTATCTTCTGCCACACTCAAACGAAGTTCGTATTTATGATGCAAACCATGTAGTTTAAAAGTTATTTATTAATAATTAATGGGAGATGCATCATAACCACGAAACATCGTAAGTCAAGGACACAAACCGAGGACCCCATGTATATATACAAAGCATATGTTCAAAAAGTGTGCCTTCAATGCTGTGCACCCAGAGCTAGGAACACTAATATTTTACTGCCACATATTCAGCATTTCCCTGCACTCGCAAAAATTTATTGCATCACTCCCTGGGGGTATAAAAGGAGATAAAGGCATTTCAGTTGCTATTCACATTTAAATAAACAGGGTATATGCTATGGGTAACTGTTGCACTTGCCAAAGCCAATGTCCTTTGCAAGGAGGCACCATATTAGACCTTAGAAGAAAAGGGTGTTCATGGCGTAAAACCGATCTAATTTTGTTTTAATTGGTAAAGTTGTATCTTGATATATTTCTCTGGGCTGCAAAAAGTTACTAAAATCTCATATGGTTATCAAGCTAGTTGTGGTTAAGATTCGTTTTATGCACCCCTCCATAAATTGTATTTACACCATAATGCTTTTACATATATATTCAAAACTCATGTCATCCGCACCGGAAAAATTATTTCCACTCCCAGGTAGGTCTTTTTTAGCCTGTTAGTAGGATCAATCCCACAATCAATCCTAGAAAATATGTGGTTGGAGAATTAAGATTGACTGCCACATTCCTATTGTCCCACGGTGGTCTCGATCTCGGGTCTACCAACTTCCCAGTCGAGCACGCCAACTTACACCACTTTGGTATAATTCTTGTGAATAAAACTATGGTTAATTAATTAAATTAAGGTGGGCAAAACAGGCCGACATTGTTTCCTTGAGAGACGAATGGCACCACTACATATAAAATAAGTTGAGTTGCCATATAAACACCAAATTTACCATAAAGGTATGTAAGCTTTACATATGGGTTAGGTGAGGTTTGTTACGTACCTTAATAGGGTAAATTGGGGTGTTTATATACAGCAGCGTAGCTCATTTAAGAATTGGTGGTGTCTCCTGATATTCGAGTTAACAATTGCTGGTTCTCATCCACTCTGTATTATTAATTAATCATAAAGTGCTTTGATTGATATTTATCATAGTAACAGTTTTCCTGGATTGGATGATGTGAATTGTAGATATATATTTCAAAGAATTATTTTTTGATGAGGTATAAATACAAATTATAGAGGGATGCATAAATCAGAAATACAGATTATATATATATATATATATATATAT
>JAXCGZ010022651.1:147500-155000 GCA_037179515.1 Halocaridina rubra | reverse complement strand
ATATATATATATATATATATATATATATATATATATATATCCACTACACCAGAGAAGGTTAAAGGGAAACAAACCTTACAGCTTATATCTGCTATACTAGGAATGAACGCATTCCATCTGAATGCCACTATGTTCATATTACAGTTTCCACAACCTCACACATGTTTTTGTTTTCGCATTCAATTCAATTCCCAATGAGATTGGGAGTTGAATTAAATGCGAGCTTATTTGGCTATTGTTGGTCCCGAAAGAGATTGGGAGTTGAATCAAATGCGAAAACGAAACCACATGTGAGGTTGGGGAAACTGTAATATGAATATAGTGGCATTCAGATGGAATGCATTCATTGCTAGTATAGCAGATATAAGCTGTAAGGATTGTTTCCCATATATATATATATATATATATATATATATATATATATATATATATATATATATATATATATATATATATATATATATATATATATATATATATATATATATATATATATATATATATATATATATATATATATATATATATATATATATATATATATATATATATATATATATATGTATATATATATATATATATATATATATATATATATATATATATATATATATATATATATATATATATGTATATATATATATATATATATATATATATATATATATATATATATATATATATATATATATATATATATATATATATATATATAGTGTATTTATTTGCCAGCCTCATGGAAGGAATTGAAGTCAATCTGAGTGCCAAAGGGTGACACTTGTGCAATCCCATGATATAGGGTTAATTCCTGTGAAAGTAGTCAATGAAGCTTCCAAAATATGTACCTTATGGTCATAACCTTCACCCTCATAGAGCATGAAATGCCATTATAATTATTATT
This sequence comes from Halocaridina rubra, assembly GCA_037179515.1. Classification (NCBI taxonomy): domain Eukaryota; kingdom Metazoa; phylum Arthropoda; class Malacostraca; order Decapoda; family Atyidae; genus Halocaridina; species Halocaridina rubra. The sequence continues at coordinate 154,099 of JAXCGZ010022651.1, read as the reverse complement.
ATTATTATTACCATTGTCCTTGTTGCTGTTGTAAGACAGTATATATAAACACACACTCACATCATACACATTGTTAATATCTTAGGATAGTCGGATATAGGATATGCAGAAGTTGTTAACATGGCACGGGAAAAAAAAATTAGGATTTTGATTATGGGAGACTTTAATCATAAAGAGATAGATTGAATAAATCTTGACCCACACAGTGGTGAGGACTCATTTGGGGCAAGATTCCTAGATTGCGTACAAGGGAATTTCCTACACCAACATGTAATGGAACCAACAAGGGCCAGGGGTGGGGATGAGCCATCACTACTTGATCAAGTGTTCACAGATAATGTGTTGGATATTGAAAAAAATTGAGTATGAACCACCAATTGGAAAGAGTGACCACTGTGTGTTGTTGATGGAGTATATCATTGAAGATATTCTTCCTGAGAGTAGAGGCACTGAGGACATGAGGAGGAACTATCCGAAAGGAGATTACATCAAAATAAATGAGCTTTTTGCAGTTCTTGACTAGAGAACCTTATTTTACAACAAATCTGTACAAGAAATGTATGACATCTTTTGTGAGAAATATGGGAAGATAGTAGATTGCTGCATATCTGTCACCAAAGTAGGTTTAATTCATGCCAGAGAGAAATGGTTCGATAATGGGTGTAAAAGAGCTAAGGAGTGGAGAGACAAATGCTGGAAAAGGTATAGGAGGAGAAAAAACATAAATGCCTGGCAAACCTACAAAAGAGCAAGAAATGACTACCTAAGTAAAAGGAGAGAGGCAGAGAGAGACTATAAGAGGGACATCACCAGGAAGGCTAAAGAAAATCCCAAGCTTTTCCACAGCTTTATCAAAGGAAAACTGAAGGTAAAAGAACAGGTTTTAAGGCTAAAGAGAGCGGATGGAAGCATCACTGAGATGGATGAAGAGATCTGCAAAAAATTGAACAAGGAGTTTCAGTCAGTATTTATGGTAGAAAATACCCCACCCCCTCAGATTGCAGTGATAGAAGCTCAAGGGCCGGTATTAGAGAACATCAACCTTACAGCCACAGAGGTATGCAAAGCGCTGATGGAATTAGATGTTCATACAGCTACAGGTCCTGATGACATATCCCCTCATGTGCTTAAAAAATGCGCAAACTCAATATTAGTGGCACTAAGTATCATATTTAAGGAGTCACTGGAGTCGGGGGAGATTCCAAGATGCTGGAAACAAGCAAATGTGATACCTATCTTCAAAAAGGGAAGGAGGGATACGGCTCTGAACTATAGACCAGTTTCCTTGACCAGCATAGTTTGCAAAGTTATGGAGAAACTACTAAGGAAACATATCTCTCTTCACTTGGAATCCTTCAACTTTTTGTCAGTGAGGCAACATGGCTTCAGAGAAGGTAGATCAACAGTAACAAACTTATTAGAATTTTATGATGAGGTAAGCCAAATCTTACAGGAAAGAGAGGGCTGGGCAGATTGCATATTCCTAGACTTCCAGAAAGCGTTTGACACTGTTCCACATGGGAGACTTATTAGGAAGCAGCAATCAATGGCTAGAATAGGTGGAAATGTTTTGGAATGGATAAAAACTTACTTAGAAGGAAGGGAACAGAGGGTTAGAGTAAGACACTCAGTGTCTGAATGGAGAAGAGTTAGTAGTGGAGTTCCACAGTGTTCAGTTTTAGGGCCACTTTTGTTCCTTGTATATGTAAATGACCTACCAGATTCTGTAAATTCATTCATGAATATGTTTGCAGATAATGCAAAGATTGTGAAGAAAGTAAAAAACGAGAACAATGGTAGAGAACTTCAGGGGGATTTAAATAATCTGCATGAGTGGTCAGAAAAGTGGCTAATGAAATTCAATACTTCAAAATGTAAGGTAATGAGAATGGGCACAAGTGCAAGAAGGCCCAAGATTGACTACTCGGTGGCTGGAATACAACTTCAAGAGACAGAAAATGAGAGAGATCTAGGAGTAAACATACTGGCAGATTTGTCTCCAGAAATACATATAAATGGCATAGTAAGGGCAGCATATGCATTCTTATCAAATGTAAGGGTAGCCTTCAGGCACATGGACAAGGAAATGTTCAGAAATATTTATGTAACCTATGTGAGGCCAAAACTCGAATATGCAGCCCCCTTTTGGAATCCGCACTTGAAAAAGCACATAGCTAAGCTTGAAAAAGTTCAAAGACATGCCACGAAACTGGTGCCAGAAATACGCAATCTCAGTTATGATGAGAGGCTGAGGGAATTAGACTTACCATCACTCGAAGCTAGAAGAGTGAGGGGGGATATGGTGACAGTCTTTAAATTCCTTCATGGTTATGATAGAGTGGATAGGGATCGATATTTTGATATGGCTGGCTCTAGAACTAGAGGTCATAGTTTGAAGCTTCATAAGAAAACTTCTTTTCAGGATGTAAGGAAATACTTTTTCAGTGTAAGAGTAGTTGATAATTGGAATTCGCTAAGCGAGGAGGTAGTTAATGCTATCTCAATCCATAGTTTTAGGGACAGGTATGATAAGTATCACTAAGTATAAAATGGAACCGATCAGGAGACGGGAAGATACGAGCTTTGGGCTCTTTCCCGTAAACACAATTAGGTAATCACACACATACACAAATACACCTGTCAACGGTACTGAGCTAAGTTGCCAAGTAGTACAGTTGTCTTATTTTCTTCATTTTTTTCTTTTCTTTTAGCTTTCTCTTTTACTATTTTTTTATTTTGTATATATATTGAGTTAAATGTAAAGTCTGATCCTGTGATAACATATCTTGGTTAGCAAGTGAGTTTATCGGCTAAAAAGAATATATAGCAGAAACAGGTGGGTACCTCCTCAGACACAAATTTGAATTTTCCTTCAGGTTTGACTTTGTTTTTGTTGCATTTTTTTTCTTTTTCTTTTTATCCTCAAATTATCATAGTCAAATTTTTAAGTTAAGATGTGTGTTACCAGAAAAGAGATAAATTGAGTCACTAAATAGCACTTATATGGAGATATAAAAATTCTGTTTGAAGCTTAAATAAAAGTTTTTCTCTCTTTTTTTCTCTTTCTCTTCTTCTTTCTATATTCTGTGAGAGGGAAAACATAAAAATGAGGCCATCTCTGTCCTAAACCTCTCCCACCCATGGGTCTGGAGGAGGGGTAGCAATTAGGAGACTAAAACAAAAAATCAAAGATTTAGGGGCAATGGTTATAAGCCTTGATGATAAAATTCGGAATATGGATAGAGAAATGAAAGAGAATGCAACACTCAGAGAGGAAATAACATGTTTGGAGGAAGCAAATAAAGCACAAGGGCAGGAGAGAAAGGAACTAGAAAAAAGAATAATGAAGCTGGAAGGGGAAAAGAGTCAACTAGAATCTAGAATTTCTAAACAAGAAGATAAAAACAAACAGCTAAATGACAACCTAAATGAATTAGATGTTAGTTCACTGCTCTCTTCTGAGAGAGACGAGATTGCAGCTTGGAATGTCCAGATTAAGGAAAACATTGAACAGTTTAGAAAAGAGTTCCAGGAGCTGAATATGGAAAATGATGCCATGAAAACTTCCTTTGCTGATGCACTAAAGGTGAATGTGGCAGTAAAAGAGGCTGTAAAGGTGGTGGCACTGGAAAACATACAAACAGTTGACTATAAAGAGACAGTAATCGAAAGAATGAAAGACGTTGTGATGGAAAGGGCAAACCCACTCATCAAACAGGCACTTGATAAAAAGAAGACAGTGGTAATCTCAGGCATAAGCGAATCCCAGGAGCCAACATGGCAGGGGAGACTTGAAGTGAATAAAGCTATGGTTGTAGACCTGATAAGAAAGCTTGGACGGAGTAGTTTGTGGTCCTGAGGATATTGTAAACATACACCAACTAGGCAAATATTCGAGGGAAGGAAAGCCAAGACCAACAAAAGTAGCCTCTGAGAGAAGGGAAACATGTAGGGAAATATTGTTGAGAAAAAAAAGTCTAAAAGACCTTCAAGAATTCAAAGAAGTGTTCATTAGACGATACAGAACACAGGAAGAGGTGGGAAAGATCAAAAACTTGTTGCAAGAGGCAAGAAGGTTAAATGAGGAAAGGAAAGAAGAAGAGAAGAAAAATTTTCATTTCAGAGTTCTTCCAGACAAAGGGGAGATAAAGAAGATAATGACAGAAGATCAGGGGATTGGGCCTCATTAAGATTGTTATACACAATGCTGATGGATTAACTGGTAAGGCAGTAGAATTAAAAGATAGGATTCACAACAGAAAGGCAAATAGAGTAGCAATTACAGAGACTAAGTTGAGTGAGGACATAAACAGTGTTACAGTTTTTCCTAAGGGCTTCAGAATATTAAGGGTTGAAAGATCTGAGAGGACTGGTGGAGGGGTAGCACTGCTCATAAGTGAAAGAATTCAAGTTGAAGAAATAAACTTGGCTATAGAAAGTGAGTTCAAGGAATTTCTTGTTGCTCGCATAAATACTGGGTCAGAGAGCATAATAATAACTGTTGTATATAACCCACCAGGGAACCAGAATAGGCTAGAAGTTTATGAGGAAAGTCATATAGATACCATTGAAGTCATAAACTCAGTTGTTAAAATGGCACGGGAGAGAAAATAGAGGATTTTTATTATGGGAGACTTTAATAATAAAGAGATAGATTGGAAAAATATTAACCCACACAGTGGTGATTACTCATTCGGGGCAAGATTCCTAGATTGCGTACAAGGGCATTTCCTACACCAACATGTAATGGAACCAACAAGGGCCAGGGGTGGGGATGAGCCATCACTACTTGATCTAGTATTCACAGATAATGTGTTGGATATTGAAAAACTTGAATATGAACCACCAATTGGAAAGAGTGACCACTGTGTGTTGCTGATGGAGTATATCATTGAAGATATTCTGCCTGAGAGTAGAGGCACTGAGGACATGAGGAGGAACTATCCGAAAGGAGATTACATCAAAATGAATGAGCTTTTTGCAGTTCTTGACTGGAGAACCTTATTTTGCAACAAATCTGTACAAGAAATGTATGACATCTTTTGTGAGAAATATGGGAAGATAGTAGATTGCTGCATACCTGTCACCAAAAGTAGGTGTAATTCATGCCAGAGAGAAATCGTTCGATAATGAGTGTAAAAGAGCTAAGGAGTGGAGAGACAAATGCTGGAAAAGGTATAGGAGGAGAAAAAACATAAATGCTGGCAAAAGGGCAAGAAATGACTACCTAAGTAAATGGAGAGAGGCAGAGAGAGACTATGAGAGGGACATCACCAGGAAGGCTAAAGAAAATCCCAAGCTTTTCCACAGCTTTATCAAAGGAAAACTGAAGGTAAAAGAACAGGTTTTAAGGCTAAAGAGAGATGATGGAAGCATCACTGAGACAGATGAAGAGATCTGCAAAAAATTGAACAAGGAGTTGTAGTCAGTATTTATGGTAGAAAATACCCCACCCCCTCAGATTGCAGAGATAGAAGCTCAAGGGCCGGTATTAGAGAACATCAACCTTACAGCCACAGAGGTATGCAAAGCGCTGATGGAATTAGATGTTCATAAAGCTACAGGTCCTGATGATATATCCCCTCATGTAATTAAAAAATGCACAAACTCAATATCAGTGGCACTACGTATCATATTTAAAAAGTCACTGGAGTCAGGGGAGATTCCAAGATGCTGGAAACAAGCAAATGTGATACCTATCTTCAAAAAGGGAAGGAGGGATACGGCTCTAAACTATAGACCAGTTTCCTTGACCAGCATAGTTTGCAAAGTTATGGAGAAACTACTAAGGAAACATATCTCTCTTCACTTGGAATCCTTCAACTTTTTGTCAGTGAGGCAACATGGCTTCAATGAAAGTAGATCAACAGTAACAAACTTATTAGAATTTTATGATGAGGTAAGCCAAATCTTACAGGAAAGAGAGGGCTTGGCAGATTGCATATTCCTAGACTTCCAGAAAGCATTTGACACTGTTCCACATGGGAGACTTATTAGGAAGCAGCAGGCAATGGCTAGAATAGGTGGAAATGTTTTGGAATGGATAAAAACTTACTTAGAAGGAAGGGAACAGAGGGTTAGAGTAAGACACTCGGTGTCTGAATGGAGAAGAGTTAGTAGTGGAGTTCCACAGGGTTCAGTTTTAGGGCCACTTTTGTTCCTTGTATATGTAAATGACCTACCAGAGTCTGTAAATTCACTCATGAATATATTTGCAGATGATGCAAAGATTGTGAAGAAAGTAAAAAACGAGAACAATGGTAGAGAACTTCAGGATGATCTAAATAGTCTGCATGAGTGGTCAGAAAAGTGGCTAATGAAATTCAATACTTCAAAATGTAAGGTAATGAGAATGGGTACAAGTGCAAGGAGGCCCAAGCTTGACTACTCGGTGGCTGTAGTACAACTTCAAGAGACAGAAAATGAGAGAGATCTAGGAGTAAACATACTGGCAGATTTGTCTCCAGAAATACATATAAATGGCATAGTAAGGGCAGCATATGCATTCTTATCAAATGTAAGGGTAGCCTTCAGGCACATGGACAAGGAAATGTTCAGAAATATTTATGTAACCTATGTGAGGCCAAAACTCGAATATG
>JAXCGZ010022651.1:32500-137500 GCA_037179515.1 Halocaridina rubra | reverse complement strand
TTCTTTCTGTTCTCTGATTTCCAGTTTTCTTTCTGACCGTTTTATATCTGTAGTTGTTGATGGAGCGACATCTAGCCCTTTCTCAGTTACCAGTGATGTTCCACAGGGTTGTTTTTTCACCTACTCTATTCCTTCGCTTCATTAATGATCTTCTACAATACTCATCTTCCTCTCTTCTTCATATCTTTGCTGATGACTCTACCCTTCATTTTTCCTCTGCCTTTTCTTCACAACCTTCATCTGCTACTCTCAGTCTCATATCACACTTTCTTCTACTCAAAACTCCGATTTGCAGAGGGTATCTGAGTGGGGCTCACAAAATTTAGTTAAATTTAATGCCTCCAAGACTCAGTTTCTGGGTATCTCTTTATCTTCTCCTCCTCCTGATAACCCTATTGTCTTCGAAACTAACGAAATTTACTCTCTTAATTCTATCAACATATTAGGAATCCACATAACCTCTAACTTGAGGAATTACATACTCCAAATTTCTAATTCTTCACCAAAAAAAATGGGGGTTTTGTTTCGCTTCCATCATTACTTTTCCTCTTTACAGCTACTTAAACTCTATAAAGGCCTTATCCATCCCTGCTTAAAATACTGCTCACATATCTGGGGTGCTTCTTCTTATACTTATCTCCTTGATAGGGTTGACTCTAAGGCAGTCAGACTCATTAATGATCCTTCTCTTACTTCTAATGTGGATTCTCTCTCTCTTCGCCAAAAGGTATCTTCCCTTTCTCTTTTCTATCGCTACTGCTTCCATTGCTGCTCTGATGAATTGGTGAGTTGCATCCCTCCCCCACTGCCGAGGCCGCGTAACACTCGCCAAGCGGCCTCATCTCACAGGTATTGTGTGGAGATTTATAGCTCGCAGATTGGTCGGTGCAGTGACTGCTTCTTCCCATCTACCTCCAAACTCTGGAACTTTCTTCCTCCTTTTGTCATTCTTAATTCCTATGAACTTTCATCCTTCAAAAAGCTGATCTATCGTCATCTCAGGGCCTAGTTCTCCATATCTCTGGGTCCTCTGAACTTTGACTGTTTTTCTGTATGTCGTTTTTCTTTTGTATGTTATTACCTCATCTCTGCCTTATCCTTAACCTTTTCTTTTCCTTCATCTTGGTGTTTTCTTTTGCCCGGTCCTTTATTAATTAGGGCAGGTTTTGCTTGTTCTGGTGTCACACTCATAAAAAAAAAAAAATATATATATATATATATATATATATATATATATATATATATATATATATATATATGTATATATATATATATATATATATATATATATATATATATATATATATATATATATATATATATATATATATATATATATATGTACCACCTGAGGAAGGGGAATGAATTCTTCCTCAGTGTTCCTCTGCATGTCGTAAAAGTCTGCTAAATGGGACAGAGCATGGGGAGTGGAAATCCCTTCCTCTGTTTTTACTTCCCACAAAAAGTCAAAGTATTTTCTTTGAATCAGCCACCCTCCTTATAAGGAGGAATATGGCTTTGGTATATGGATGGTTATTTATATATATATATATATATATATATATATATATATATATATATATATATATATATATATATATATATATATATATATATATATATATATATATATATATACAGTAATCCCTCGCTATATCACTATTCACCTACAGCGAATTCAGTGCATCGCGGATGTTTTTGGCGAGCATATGTATTTTATATCATAGATTTTCTGGGTAGATCCTATTTTTGAGCACAAGGTTGCAAAAGTTTTCCCGCATCCGTATCAGCTGATGCACCCTCGCACGCTATTGCCCTGACGATATTATATCGCAAGTTTCTTTGCTGTTTGTTCTTAATGCTTTTTTCAATTATCTTCATAATATTCGATTGCATTAAGAGGTAGAAGAGGAGGAGGATGCGGGAGAATGAACATCTAACCAAAACATTTTGCCGCTTCCGTATCAGCTGATGCTTATCAATATTCAGGCACAATATCTTACTGATAAAATATTTATTTACTCACCCTATTTGCTGTTCATCCAATTTTCAAGATTATAGTACTATTACATCTGCCAAAAGCAAGTCCTTTGCAAGAAGGCAACCGTCCTAGCCCTTGGTTGAAAAGGGAGTCCATGACGTAATACCGGAAGAAACAACAACAATAGTACTATTATTATTCCTATTTCTAAACATTTTTCTATCTTCATTACATATCGACCATGCTGCACGAAATCTTAACGTAAACAAAGTCAGCTGAGACAAAAAGAAAACTATACAATTTGTTACAAAGAAAACGTATATTACACTGTACATGGGAAACTTAAATGAAATATATATATTCTCTACACACTATTTCCCTGACGATATTATATCAGATGTTTGTTTGCAGTTTATTCTTAATGTTTTTTTCAATTCTCTTCATAATATTCGATCGCATTAAGCGGTAAAAGAGGAGGAGGATGCGAGAGAACAAACATCTATCTGCAAAGGTTATGGCGCTTCCGTATAAGCTGATACACCCTCGCACCACTATTTCCCTGACAATATTATATCAAAAGTTTGTTTGCTATTTGTTTTTAATGTTTTTTTTAAATTCCCATCATAATATTCGATCACATTAAGTGGTAGAAGAGGAGGAGGATGTGGGAGAACGAACACCTATCTGCAAACGTTTTGGCGCTTCTGTATCAGCTGATATGCCCTCGCACACTATTTCCCTGACAATATTATATCGAAAGTTTGTTTGCTGTTTGTTCTTAATGCTTTTTTTCAATTCTCTTCATAATATTCGATCGCATTAAGCGGTAGAAGAGGAGGAGGATGCGGGAGAACAAACCTCTATATACAAACGTTTTGGTGCTTCTGTACCAGCTGATACATCCTCGCACACTATTTCCCTGACGATATTACATGGCAAGCTTGTTTGCTGTTTGTTTTTAATGCTTATTTTCATTTCTCTTCTTAATATTCGATCGCACTAAGCGGTAGAAGAGGAGGAGGATGCGGGAGAACAAACCTGTAACCAAAACGTTTTGCTGCTCTCGTATCAGCTGATGCTTATCACTATTCAGGCACAATATCTTACTCATAAAATATTTATTTACTCACCCTATTTGGGGTTTATCTAAATTTCAAGATTATAGTATTATTAATATGCCTTGGTTCTAAACATTATTCTATCTTCTTTACATATCGACCATGCTACACAAAATCTTAACGTAAACAAAGTCAGCTGAAAAAAAAAAACGATACAATTCATTACAAAGACAACATATATTGTACTGCACATGGGAAACTTAAATTAAATTTATATATTCTCTACACGCTATTTCCTACAATATTATATCGAAAGTTTGTTTTCGGTTTGTTCTTAATGCTTTTTTCAATCTTCATAATATCATGTTCATATAAATTTACACTTGCACGCTGTTATTAATAAAGTAAAGAGTGAGTTGTTGACAGTGCAGGGAGGGTTTATACAGTCAAGGTAAAAGTAAATGTAAAATTCCAGTAATAAATATGGTGCTCCTACTTCGCGAATTGTCACCTTTTGCAGCTGGTATGGAACCGAGCCCCAGTGATAAATGAGAGAGCACTGTGTATATATATATATATATATATATATATATATATATATATATATATATATATATATATATATATATATATATATATATATATACTATATATATATATATATATATATATATATATATTATATATATTATTATATATATATATATATATATATTAAATGTATATGACGTAAATTTATTTGCCAGCCTCATAGAAGGAATTAGAGTCAATCTGAGGGCCTACAGTTGACACCTGTCTGAAGCCATGACCCAGGATCAAATCCTTGGAAAGTAATCAACGAAGCTGCCAATGTAAGTACCATATGGTCTGGACATTCACCCTCATAGAGCAAGATCTGCCATTGGAGCTAATGGTCGCGGCCATGTGTAAAACTGTTTGATCAAAGATACACCGAAAGATTGACTCCTCATACATATCTTGGGGCTAGGTCGAGGTATGAAATATATAAGAGTTAGGTCAGCCAGCAAAAGTGTAATCCACAGTCAAGTCTATAGAGTAGCTAGGTCAAGTCCTCAATTATTTTTGCAGGAAGAGTTATCAATCAGTCATTACTGCTGCTTTAGGCCTAGCCTGGGAGTATGTAGCTCAGATAGAGTGTGTATATCCTCGGGGACTTTGGGGCTAGAGCTGTTTGTAAGAATATTGCAAGTAAATGAAACAACCATTCTCCCAAGACTCATGTTTTAATTCATACTCCAATGGGTATTTATTTGTCCTGTATGAAGTATAAGATGTATCGATGATGTTAGTGACATGCAGAGAGGGATCAACTCCACGTCAAATTCCGGAGAACGGTCAACAGTGAAACAAATACGCTACCACAAAGCAAAAAAGTTTGGTAAAGGAGAATAGTTTAAAGGAAAGATGGCACCCCACCTAATTCCATAGAGGCTAGATTAGAGAGTTTCCCCAACCAACTGAACCTTCAAGGTGCAGGTAAATAGTATTCCCATTAACAAGATCAAGAATCTGCCACCATTCTTCCCAAGCAGATATCATCTTTACGAGCAAGGGAGGATGAAGAGAGGTTTTAGTTGTTTCTCCAAGATGTCCTTCAAGAGTCGGCCAAACGTGATAGATTCTTTTAATATTTATGAATACTATTAATTATGTTTTTAAATAAGAATATTTCAGTTATAAAAAGCATCAATTTTAAATTCATAGAAACAAATCTCTTGCTAAATGAGGAATTCCTTGAGAGATTATGAAACCTAACAGAAGTATAATGCTAATGACAAGTTAATTATTTTTCTGCATGCAATTGAAATATTAATATATTTCTATTTTGCATGGACTAGTTTTCGTCTTTTTAAAGAATGTTTTATATGAAGTGATTTAGGATCACTTTAATGAGAATTTTTATGATTCGCAGAAAATAGCCTAATATTGTAAGCTTTATCTGTGGATAATTGTAATATAAAAAATTGAATGGACAGAAACTTCAATACTCACCATGGCAACTGGTCCAGGAATGAAAGAGATGAAGCTCTATATCCTAGAGTTCACAATGAACAAGAAAAACCCAACCTGAGTAATCAAAAACACCAACTCAAACCAGGAAAACATCAGACAAAATTCAACAAGAAAAACCCAATCTGAGTAATCGAAAAAAAAAAACTCAAACCAGGAAAACATCAGACAGAATTCAACATGACTTCCCAATACTTCACACACCAGCCTTCTGCCCTGTGCTCAAATTCCTTCATGCCCCACTCCCTCAGCATAACATCCCAACCCCCATCACCTCATTGACTCATCCTTAACACTCTGTCATATAAACATGGCAACAAATTATACTGTTAGACATTCGTTGATACACATAATCAAAACAAAAGCGTTAAAGAACTGAAAAACACAGGCAATTAATTAATATCTAACAATAACTACGCCAATTTACACAACCCCTTTGATCTCTAGATCAGTCTAATCTTCATTGCAAAAAATCTCCCACGACATTATCTCTCATCAACCATGGAGCCCATCCCTCTCATTGTGATCATTGTAGCACTACCTCACCATCTTCTCCTGCCTCACTTTCTTTACTATCCATCATTCATCATAGATCCAAGGTGTGAATCAGCATTCCATGAATGGAAATGTTATTCTGGGAATACACACGCATTACAATACCTCTTCACTGAGATGTGCAATCCTCATCTGAATGCTTTAGCCAAATCTCATCTTCCATTCGTATAGAAAACCCTGTAGAGGGACTAGTAGTTAATTAAGCTTGAGGGGGCTAAAACACGTGAATTATAATAAAAAAAAATTTATTGGGGAAACACAAAGGTTCGCAAAAAACTCAACCAAACCTCTATGCTCTATATAATAAAGGCTTTCAAAATATTGCAATGTTTTGTATGTACATAAAATTATATTTCCAATTCTCATTATTACTGTACAAAAAAAAGGAAATTGCTATTTAGATATATAGAATAAATATTTTACCATATTTACAAAACTATATTACACTGATACTGTGTTGAGACAAACACCTGGTACAGTTTCAAAGTTTTACTCAACACGTTACCAAACTTGTATACATGTAATAAAACAAAACCTAATAGTTTAAAGAAAATAACCCTTTTGTATACTCAACAATAATTAATAAACAATAAAAAATATTTAAAGTAGGCATGTAACTTGAAACAGGAACATAACATAATACCAAGATTTACATTCATTATATAATACATTCAAAACTTGAGCAATTCATGGTGCATTACATCACAGCACTACGAGCCTTTGTAAGCAATATAAACCAAAAGAAATACATAACACACCTGCTCACAATGCTACCATAAACATGCATTATAGTAAAGCATCTATATTACGTTTTTCCTTCCTAGGAAAATGTAAACAATGATAAAAAAAAGCAGTATTTCAGTACTGTTAGAATAAGATACAGAAACTATTTAAAAGAAGGTATCCAGATGCAAGCTTAATCCCATCCATAGCGGTCGGGATCCTCAACACACTGGCCGACATTCTTAAGTCAGTATGTTCATTAGGACACACGTCATGGTTGTCATAGGAAGATTCAGTACTCTCAATTTTAGGTGATTCTAGAGACATTGTCACATCCTGTACGTCCACAGTCCCCTCTGAATACAAGTGATTCAGTGAACTTTCCAAACTCTCGGCCAAGTCATGGATAGATACTATTGATTCATGCCCATCAGGATACATAGTGCCGGCATATATTGGGTTCACATCAATAAGTTCAACCTGTTCATGCTTGCAGCACCTAAGGTGTCGTCGTAGTAGTACTGGTCCTGGAGTCAAACACCATGATGCTAATGAAGTTCCAAAGTTAGATCGTCATTGGAAGCCACAGAACATATGGAGTCTCATTAGTTGTAGTACACAAGAGTGACCTTACTGAATGCAGTACATCAGGAAGCACTATCTCCCAGTGTTGTTTTTCCAAGCCATAAGCTTTAAATGTTAATCAAATTGGCCATTCCCAATTGGATGATAAGGTGTTGTCCAACTTGTTGCAACCCCTTTCTGAGTAAGTTACATCTTTAGTTCTTAGGACATGAAAGATATGCATTTATCTGAATGAATAAAAATGGGCATTCCACACAGGCTAAAGACTGATTCTAGACATTTGATTGCAGTACTTGTAAACGTATTTGGACATGGAAATGCTATGTTTCTTAGCTGTTCAAGATAAGTAAATGGTTGTAAAGCTCTATTGAAGCTCTATAATTGTATATGATGTGTAGTCATTATAATACATATCCTTTTCTTGTGGTTAATGTTATAGAGATGAAGTGGGGTGGATTTGTATGTACAACTATACTGTAACTGCTTTTACTTCATTACACCATTTGTTGAAGAGTATAAATTCTAAAACAAACAAAAAATAAATGACATGAGAACAATCAATAATACTGGATAAGATCAAATCCCATGTAAGAAGGATCGAAACCCTTGTATGAAGAATCAAAACACATTATCGAAACACTTGTTAGAAGGATCAAAACACATTATTTATGGGTGTCAAACCTAAGTAATAGAAAACACTTCCTGAGTGTACAATAGAAACTTGACACTAGTTAACGGGGTATCTTAAAAAAAAACACTTCCTTCCCCCTTAAAAAGAGTTTTGAGTACATTTATGGGTATATGCAAAATATATCCTGTTTTAATATCTATATTATCATAATATCATGCATACTTACAAATCTAATATCTTAGGACCTATTCCCCTGGTTGCCCTATCAGGGAGTACTCTGCCTGTAACTGGACTCTGGTGTAAAGGCACTGTTAACCTGTCTGCTGAGAATGAAACCTCTGTTGTTTGTGGCTGGTTCCACTGTATTTCTGAGATGAAGAGTTTGTTCAGTATCAGACTGATCTGCTGAGAGGTGGTGCCTATTGTCAGACCAAGAATAACTTTAGCTGATCAGTGCGTCTCTTCATTACATTTCCATTTACTTGAACATCATAATACATATTCCCAACCTTTCATGTAATTTCCCAAGGTATCCACTTATCTGATGTTGTGTATGATTCTACAAGTACTGAAGATGTAGGTTGAAAGTGTCATATCTCCATTTGGTGTTGTGATTGCGTCCAGCCATTGTTCTGCTGATCACTAAGAGAATCAGGCAACATCAGATCTAACTTAGTCCTAATCCTCCTCCCCATCAACAAAACTGAGGGTGCTATATCCGTACTTGCATGCGGAGTAATTTGATAACTTAGCAGAAATTTATTTATGCTAGTAGGAACAGTAGTATGCGAGGCTTGTCTATATTTCATATTATGCTTAAATGTCTTGACAAATTTTTCGGCCTCTCCATTTGTGGTAGGATGATATGGTGCAGCATCCAAATTATCTTTGAATTCCTAAGATGAAAACTGAGGCCCATTATCAGATACTATGCGCTCTGGCAGACCATGGACTGCAAAAAGTGACATTAGTGATTTGATAGTGCAAAGTGAGGTAGTTGACTGCATTGAAATAATCTCTGGCCATTTACTGTAAGTATCAACAACAATTAAGTAAGAATATCCAAGAAATGGGCGAGCAAAATCAAAGTGTAGCCATTGCCAAGCATGTCTAGGATATTCCCATTTTTCTTTGATGTTCTCCCTTGAGGGTGAGCGGACCTTCCCGCTCACCCTAAAGGGAGCAGGGGTCCAAACATGCTGGTTTGGGAATATTTTGATTGATGGAACAAGTTGTACATCTCCGAACAGACATTTCAATGTCCTTGTCCATTTCCAGCCACCACATGTAACTTCTATCCATTTCTTTAGATCTTACAATGCCCTGGTGATCCTCATGTAGGTCAGTGAGTACCTGTTCCCTAAGCTGCTTAGGAACAATAACTCTGGCCCCACGTTGTTCCGCACTAAGTTCAGACCATACTGCCACATATGTTTACATTCTTCCTAAATCATTGTTGAACCTCGACCAGTAAATAAATGCTGAAGTACCTTGGACAATATTGGATCCTGTTGTGTGCTTTTAGCTATATGTTTAGCTGTGATAGGTAAGTTTTAGCTATCTAACAACAATATACTGACATTATGATCTGTAGGAAGTTCGTCTACTGGTAAGCGAGATAGTGTGTCTGCATTTCATATCTTGGTAGTAGACTTGTACTCTAATGTATAATTAAAAGCAGCCAAACTGCTAGCCCACCTTTGTAGTCGTGCAGCGACTAGAGTAGGTAAACCTGCTTTGGGACCTAAAATGGCTAATAATGGTTTGTGGTTAGTGACTAACTTAAATTCTTTCTGCCATATAGGTATATGTGGAATATCTTTACAGCATGCACTAGTGAAAGGCCCTCCTTTCAACTTGTGAATAGTTTTTTTCTGCCTTATTCAACAACCTAGATGCATAAGCAATTGGCTTTTTTGTGCCGTCGGGGATGACATGAGCTAAAATTGCACCTAGGCCTACCTGTGAAGGTTCACACACCAGTTTTACCTGTAAGTCCATTCTGAAATGCGTCAAGAACTTTGGAGAAGTTATTTCTACTTTTATCTTCTCAAATGGCTGCTGACAGTCCACTTACCAGTGCCATGCTACGTCTTTGTTTAACAGTCGATATAGTGGTTCTGCTAGGGTAGCTAAGTCTTTTATGAACTTTCAATAAAATGTCACAAGTCCTAAAAATAACTGTTACTCCTTCACATTTTTAGACCCTTTTGCTGACTTTACTACCCTGACTTTGTCATCTGTCTTGTGAATACCCTGGTCATTTATTTTGAACGCTAAATATTCAATTTTCATTCCATTGTCTTGGATGCATTTCAATACTGCTACTGGTCTTTTGTGATGCTATCTCTCGTCCTTCCCTGCAACTAATATGTAACAACGAAACAAAATACCCCGGGAAATCCAATGAATATTTTATCTATGGCTTGCTGCCATATTGCAGGACTGCTAGCTACTCCATATGGTAGTCTTTTGGGACGAAATAACCCTAAAGGAGTATTTATTGTACAGTATTCTTGTGACTTGTCATCCATGACTAACTGCTGAAAGGCATGTTTTAGGTCAATTTTTGAGAAAGACCTTACATTCCCCTAGGGCTGCAAGCATGTTTGTAGGGCTGGGTAGAGGGCATTGGGCTACTTGTAACTGTGAGTTTATAATCTCCACACAACCTGACACCTTCATCTTGTTTTGTTACTGGAACTAAAGGGATTCCCCGGTCTGAATACATTGTTCTCTCCCATATACCTTCTGTTTCTAACCTTTTAATTTCCTGTTCAACTGAGGCCTTTAAAACAACTGGAATAGGTCTAGGAGCAAAAATCTTGTGTCGCATCAGCTTTCAGAACTAATATTGCCTTTGTGATTTTTATTGTGCCTTGACCTTCAGTAAAATTTCCCTTGAATTCTGAAAACCCATCACTCACAGGGGTAACAGTTTTATGTTCTACCTTCAGAACCTTCAAAATTTCCGACCATTTTAACTGAAAATATTTCAGCCAATCTAAACCCAATGTCTGACCTTGGACTTTCACAATGGTGAAGGGCAGATCCTAGGCTGTCTACTGATTATACTGAACATTAACTTTGACTGAACCTACTACCTCGATGTTGTGAGCATTGTAATCCCACAGAACTTTATTGCTATCTCCTATGGACAAAGTAAGTATTTTGTGTGCCACCTGCTCTGACATCACAGAGACATCTGCTGCTGTGTCAACCAGCATGACAACTGGCACACTGTTTATGTTTACTAATGTGTTTCTTACCTGCAAGAATGATAATAACCTTGTAGATATCTTTTATGTTGCCGAGTGTAGGCCTCTTTATTAAATGAATGTGTTAATATATCACATATCCCATTTTCGTCACAGATGACTTAGGATTAATAAGAGGTATATAAAACACTCCTTCCTCAACAGGGTTTATTATGTAGAAGAACTTAATAATATGTTACATAAATTTACGACTAATCAAATTACAAGAACAAATGAGAATCTACTTAGAGGGATCAAAACCATAAGTACTTTAAATAGAATCAAATATAAAAGAATTACATCCTATATAGATTTCTTTCAAGTCATACTCTTTGTACTTAAGAATGTTATTTATTTGCTTATAGGAAGCGGTAATTTTAAATGGAGAATATCTTTGACAAAATACATAACTGCTTAAATACATAACAGTCTCCTTTCCCTTAAAATGTATTGGCTCCTTTTATTTAAACAATAAGTTACATGAGATTCAAAATTACACATAGGATGCATATTAAAGTGAGGTAACTAAATTACTACATATTTCCTTATATTTCTATTATTTCTGGAGGTTTTCCTCTGTTCCTCCGATCAGGTAATACAGACTCAACTCTTTCTGATCTCCCTGGTTCATTACCACTGGGTTGTAGCTGGTCAATGTGTCGTCTGACTACCTTGCCATCATCCAATTCTATTTCGTAGTTCAGATTTCCTAACTTCTTTTTAACTTTTCCTTTTGAACATTTTCCCTTATTGTTATACATTCTGGCAACTACGCTATCATTTTCACTGAATTGTATAATCTTTCCAATTCCTTTCAACCTTTCATATATTTCATTTTCTTTTTTACCTTTTGAGTCAGGTAGAAGTAGATCTAACTTACATCTGAGTCTCCTTCCCATCAATAAAAATGAAGGGCAAACACCCGTTGCTGTATGAGGTGTTGTCCTATTTGTGAGTAAAAACATATTAAGAGAATTATGAATGTTCATGACATTAGCATTACACGTTTTCATTGCATTTTTAAAGGTCTGTACCATTCTGTCTGCTTCACCATTTGTTGCTGGGTGATAGGGTGCAGATAGGGTATGTCTAATGCCATTTACCTTTAAGAAATTCTCAAACTCTTCTGAACAGAACTGAGGACCATTATCTGTAACTACTCTCTCTGGGATGCCATGAGTAGAAAATAATGTCATGAGGGCTTTAATTGTATTTAGAGAAGTTGTTGTCTGCATTGGAATGGTGTCAGGCCATTTGCTATAAGCATCAACTACTACTAAATAAGAATTTCCCAGTAAGGATCCTGCATAATCAATATGCAGTCTCTGATATGAGTATCTTGCACATTCCAATGGGTGTAAACTTATTGACTTAGGGTTGTTTTGCTGTCATGCACAATCCTGACAATCCTTTATATAATCCTCTATATCTTTATCTACATTTGGCCACCATATGAAACTTCTGGCTATAGCTTTTGACTTTACAATTCCTTGATGACCTTCATGTATTACTTCGAGTGGCATAGGAATTACTACTCTAGCTCCTCTCAAGATACAGTCTTGTTCTATACTTAATTCTTCCTTAACTGCTTTATAAGCTTGACACTCTTCTCCTTCTAAGAACTTATCATTTCCTGTCATCAAATATTCCTTCAATTTACATAGGACCTTATCTTTTGTTGTGCTTTGTCCAATGTTCTTTGCTCTCAAGGGTAAGTTTTGAGTTTCAATCAATAGTATGGATTTTCCATGCCCTTCTGGTGCTTTTTCTACTGGTAATCGTGACAATGCATCTGCATATCCCATTTTACTGGTGGTTCTATACTCTAATGAGTAATTATAAGCAGCTAATATTATTGCCCATCTCTGGAGTCTAGCTGCAACTAGCATTGGTAGTCATGCTTTTGGACCTAAGATAGCTAATAGTGGCTTATGGTCAGTGACCAAAGCAAACATTTTCTTTCCATACAAATACATGTGAAATTTTTTAACTCCATAGATCAACGATAAGCCTTCCTTCTCTATTTGAGAATAATTTTGCTCAGCTTTATTCAACAATCTTGAAGCAAATGTAATAGCTTTTTCTGTGCCATCTGGCATTTCATGTGCTAAGACACAACCTATTCCAACTTGTGAGGCGTCACATACTAATTTTAAAGGAAGATTTTCTTTAAAGTGTACTAAAAACTTATCAGAACAAATCTCCTTTTTAATTTTGTCAAAAGCATTCTGACACTCCTGTGACCATTTCCACTTTACCTCATTCTTTAATAGCTGGTATAAGGGATGAGCTATTGTTACTAAATCTTTAATAAATTGTGCATAAATTGTTACTAATCCAAGAAATGATTGCAACTCTTTAACATTTGCTGGTACTTTAGCTTCCCATACTGCTTTTATCTTATCTTTTGTTTTGTGAATGCCATTTTTATCTATCAAAAATCCTAAATAATTTACTGATGATACATTGAATAGACATTTATTCTTGTTTATTTTCATATAATTTTCCTTCATTTTATCTAGTACTTTCTTTAATCTCTGATTATGCTGTTGTTCATCTACTCCCCCAACCACTATGTCATCTACAAAGCAGAAAACACCATCTAATCCTGTGATTAGCTTGTCCATAGTCTCTTGCCATAAGGCTGGACTGCTTGCTACTTCATAGGGTAGTCTTTTCGGTTGAAATAACCCTAAATGAGTATTTAGTGAACATATTTCTTGTGACTTTGTGTCCATTGTTAACTGCTGAAAATCATTTTTCAAGTCTATTTTCGAGAATACCTTACAACCTCCCATAGTAGCAAACATAATACTAGGGTTAGGTAAAGGATGTTGAGCAATTTTCAATTGCGGGTTCACTGTGACTTTATAATCACCTCATAGTCTTACTCCTCCATCAGGCTTTGCTACGGGTACTAAAGATGTAGCCCACTGACTATATTTTACCTTTTGCCAATTTCCTTCTTCCTCTAGTCTCAATATTTCTTTTTCGACTTTAGTTTTCAGAGCAAAAGGTATTTGTCTGGGTGGCAAAAATTTTGGCATTGCATTTTCCTTTAATTCTAAGTGTGCAGTCACATTGTTTATAGTACCCAAACCTGGCTTAAAAATTGTTTCATACTCTTCCATCAGATCTTGTGTACTTATACTATTTATTTTTAAATTTGCTTTCTTTATCAATTCTGGAAAGTTTAGCTTTAGGCCTTTTATCCAGTTTAAGCCTAACAATCCCTTTCTATTTCCTGTTACTATTACAAGTGGTAATTCCACAATTTGTTTCTCATATTTTACCATAACTTCAGCTTTTCCTATTGTTTCAATCTTTCGATTATTCTAATCTGTGATTAAGGAACTTGTGTCCTCCTGTATTTTCAGATAAGGTATACTCTTGGCTACTTCTTCTGAAATCATAGTTATATCTGCAGCTGTCTCTAACTGCATTTCTATATTTTTTCCATTTACTTGTACTTCACACATTATTCTCTTATTTGTGTGAGTGGAATTTAGTGGGAAAGCAAAATTTTCTTGTTCTAAGTTTTCTTATTCTCTTTCTTTTGTACAATGTATGTTTTTCTTTTCAGCTTGTTTTGTTTGTTTCTTAAGACATTTCCTGGAAAAATGTCCATAATATCCACAATACTGGCATACGTTGTTATAACCAGGACACTTATATCTATCATTCGGATGATGATTATTATAACCACACCTGTAACATTCTTTAAATTTGTTATTATTAGGTGTCTGTGCTTTATTCCCTTGCCAGTAATTGGAAGTATTGTTCTTATACCTTTTCTCAAAGTTTCCTGTTTTTTGTGATTTATGATTACTTGAGCCTGATTTATTCGGTTGTTTGTACTGCATTACTTTATTTACACTTCTAGACTGAGGTTTTTGATAATTTTCCTCAATCCTTTTATTTTGAACTCGAGACTGTTCATAAGCTCTCGCAATTTCCAATAACTTTTGGAGATTCAAGTCGTTAGCCTGTAATAGCTTTCCTCTAAGCTCACTGGATTTGCATTTACAAATGACTAAATCGACTATTTAGTCTTCCTCAGAGTTATGGGTATCATATTTGCAAAATTGACTTTGCTTCTTTAATCTTGTGACAAACATATCTATACTCTCATTTTCTCGAGGCTCAAGTGCCATGAATACGCTACGTTCGTACCTGGTATTTTTACTGGGGTTAAAATAGTTCCCTAATGCTTCTACGGCTTTATTATATGTATTATCCTCAGGGGTTAATGTTTTAAATATATCCTGAACCTCTGGGCCTGCTATGTGCAGTAGGATGCTGACCCTCTGCTTGTCGGTTTTCGTGGCCAAGAAATCCAAATAGATTTCAAATGAATCAATATATTTCCTCAATCTATGTGCCACTGTTCTAGGGTCACATTCAAGAGAAAAATGAGGTGGTGCTGGTATTTGAGAAGTCATTCTTGTGCCTTTATTTATTATAGGCTTAGCCCAATTACTTTCCTTTAACTATCTTTATCTTATTATATAATTATCTTTATCTTAATCCAGGTACTGCATAACCTTTACTACATAATATACATGCATGTAACTAAAAATTACTTAGCTTATACACATTCATAAAATTATATTGACGAATGTTTTCTTTCCGTCTGCTGCTGAGGGTTTTTTGCTGGCTGACGTAAGAATCTTCCTGGTTACCTGAGGTATGATGTCCTCTTGAGCGGAAGATATCTGGATGGAACTGATTATCGGTTATTATTATCGTTCCCCTCACAACTCTTTCTTCTGAGTTCGTTCATCTCGTCGTCCAATAATGTGTTTCTTACCTGCAAGAATGATAATAATCTTGTAGATATCTTTTATGTTGCCGAGTGTAGGCCTCTTTATTATATGAATGTGTTAATATATCACATATCCCATTTTCGTCACAGATGACTTAGGATTAATAAGAGGTATATAAAACACTCCTTCCTCAACAGGGTTTATTATGTAGAAGAAGTTAATAATATGTAACATAAATTTACGACTAATCAAATTACAAGAACAAATGAGAATCTACTTAGAGGGATCAAAACCCTAAAATACTTTACATAGAATCAGATATAAAAGAATTACATCCAATACAGATTTCTTTCAAGTCATACTCTTTGTACTTAAGAATGTTATTTATTTGCTTATAGAAAGCGGTCATTTTAAATGGAGAATATCTTTGACAAAATACATAACTGCTTAAATACATAACATTTACTGTAATCATTAACCTCTTCTCTTTCCTACTTATAGAGTTGTTTGAAAAGCAAATTCTGGTTTACTACTAACTAATTGCCCTGATGGCTCATTTGATTGGCTATTCTGTTGTGTTTCATTTTTCATTGAGGTATAATTGATGTGTTTCTCTGTTTTGTGGAGCCTACACATGTTACTGAAATGACCCTTGCATCCACAACTGTTACAGTTCTTGTCAGTTGCTGGACACTTTGTTCTGTCCCTGGGATAATGACCTGCCTTACCACACCTGAAACATGGTTTTGTATTTGTGGATTGTTTACCCTCAGGTTTCCTTTGAACTGTCAAGTTCTTTCCTTGTTGTCATTGTTGTTTGCCATACTTGGGATGACACTTTCTTGACCTGAGAATTATTCTGTGAACCCTCAAATGCATGAGCTTGAGAATTTGCTACTTCTAGAATTCAAGCTGTCTTTAGAACGTTATCCAATGTTGGGGTTTTCACCTGAAGCAATTTTTTTTTCCAAGTTCATATGGATTACATTTGGCTATAACCTGATCTATAATGACATCGTCCATGTTATTGAACTCACAAGTAGAAGCTAACTCTTGCAACTTGGTAACAAAAGCATCAACTGATTCACTTGCATCATGGATGCACTGGCTAAACCTAAATCTCTCATATCTAAAATCAATTTTAGGAGCTAAATAGGCATTTAGGCAATCATTGTTTGTTGAAGGGTGTTACCTGCAGGTGTGAGGGTTTTATACACCTCCTGTACCTCTAGGCCTGCTACATGGAGTAGTAGGGCATGCTTCTGCTCATCCTTGGTGCCTCCTATGGCCTTCAGGTAGAAGTCAAACTAATTAAACCACTTATTACACCTCTGTGCAACAGTGGAAGGTTCCTCTTGTATGGAAAATGCTCTGGGCACCATGGTTGTGGTTGATTGCCGTGGGATCACACTCCTGTCAATACTTGGTTGGTGCCAGATGTGATTCTTCCTCTGCCTGGTGTCATTACCACTCATTGCCACTGTTATATTCCCTACCTGTTTACAATAAGTAGATGTTTGTCAAGCTCTATGAGCTCTCTAATTCTGTATGAATATGTAGTCATTAAAATACATATCCCATTCTCGCGCCACTGTTATGTTTCTTACCTGTTCAAGATAAGTAGATGATTGTAAAGCTCTATGAAGCTCTACAATTGTGCATGATGTGTAGTCATTATAATACATATCCCATTCTCGCTGTTAATGTTATAGAGATGAAGTGGGGCGTTTATGTATACACAACTATACTGTAACTGTTTTTATTTTGTTACGCCATTTGTAGAAGGGTATAAAGTCTAAAACTAAACAACATACAGAAATGACATGAGAACAATCAATAATTCTGGATAAGATCAAATCCCTTGTAAGAAGGATCGAAACCCTTGTATGAATTATCGAAATACATTATCGAAACACTTGTTAGAAGGATTGAAACACATCATTTGTGGGTGTCAAACCTAAATAATAGAAAACACTTCCTGAGTGTACAATAGAAACTTAACACTAGTTCAAGGGGTTATTTAGACACAACAGGAAATACAAAGGGAAAAAAGCTCTAGGTGTAGATGGCAAAGGACCCCTAAAATCATACCTAAGGCATTCCATCGGTTGAATAGCTTTACTGAGTGTCCCTTTTGCTGGACAATGGAAATGTGGCTTTAGTTGTACACAGACTTTACACGAAGCACATGCCTTCTTTCTATCCTCCATTGAGAAAAAGTTTTTAGATCTCACAGAATGTAAAAGTCGAGTGACTCCAAGAAGGCAAGATCTTCTTGAATGTCACTGAGTTTAGACATAGAGAAACAGAACAGCAATATTCTCTGGTCAAGGTATCAGAGGCTACATTCTGTTAACCAGGATGAAACTGTATAGTGTAACTGAACGAAGCTAGTTCCAACCTCCACTCTAGTATTTTGCTTTTCTTTACTTTAGTTCACTGCCTGCTGTCTAGCATAAAACTTACAGAGAGCTTATCAGTAACCAGAGTTTAATAGCACTTCAGTAATTGTTGTAGCCTCCATTTCCACTGCCAGGCAATGCAGTTCATTTCCCTTGAGAGTTCTAAGCATATATGCTACATGGCTGCCACCTAGATTAAGGACTTCTGAGATGACGACTTCCAAAGCATCACACTTGACATCAAAAGGAAGGTCTTAGCTACAGACCTCAGAGCAGTATCCATAAGTTGCTTCTTCAAAAGATTAAATGCTGCTAATGCTGTTTCGCTTAATGGGAAGGTCTTTGTATTTACCAAAGGTTGAAGTTTGTTAGAGAAATTGGGTATCCATTTCGCATAATATGCAAACAACCCATGAGCTCCTTGCAAGGATCCCATATTTGTGGGTGTTGGTAGTTCTTGAAGTGGACGCAATCTGTCAGGATCAGGCTTTATAGTATTTTTACCTATAAAGCACCCTAACACATTAATTGTAGGCACAGACATGACTAATTTGGGTTAAAATTCGGCTCCAAACAACCTCTAAAAACTTCTGAACATTTTTATCGTGCTCATCCTGACTTGATCCAGCAACAGTAATATTACCTTGATTTTCATCTTCAACAAGTTTATCCATTGCATCCTGATAAGCAGCTACTCCATTAGAGGCCCCAAATGGGATCCCACAAGCCTTACTTTTTTTTTATGAGTGACACCGGGACAGGCAAAAACTGCCCTCACCAATAAAGGCCCAAGAACGAGGAAACACCAAGACAAAGGAAAATAAAAAGGAATGCCCTCTTTAAGTCAAATATAGAAAAAACTCTGTACTTTGCAAGATCATGTATCTTGTCCTCAATCCTCAGTAGTGGATATGCATCTTATTCTGTATACTGTTTAATGGTGTGAGAGTAATAAATACAAAGCCTTTTTCTGCACCTGTCAAATGAGGTTTTCACAATAACCGCCTGAATTTGCCATGGAAATAAGCTTGGTCCAATTATACCTTCAGATAGTAAATGCGATATATGATCCCTTATAAACAACTGGTCATCCATACTATAGTGTCTCGATTTGACAGCTATAGGTTTACATCCCTCATGCAGATTTGGGATCAGTGATGGTTAATCAATATCTGCAGTTGCTAGTGCACACAGCGAGTTTGCACCAGTAAACTCCAAATCAGGCTTACTCCTCCATACTGAAAAGTTGCACTCTTGTGATGTTTCTGGAAGTCATGGCCAAAAAAATTTCACAACATAGATCCTTTAAAATTTCTAAATGAGCTGATGGATAGCTCTGACCATTATGCATCAAATTTGCTATGATAAACCAGGGAGAACTCGTATTTATAGATATTGATGCCATTGAAATCTTATTCGCAGGACATATTGCCAGATATAACTTTTGTGCAACTTTTTTCCTCATAAATCTGTCTGAACTGCATGAGTCTATCAACGCATTCACTGAGTGATCCATTACAGTGAATCCTTTGGCTGCGTGTGAAAGACTACGGGGAAATTAAGCAGCAATTGCAAGAAGAGCATGATTATGCAATACAGCAGAAGTGCTCTCTGAAGATTTTGATCTACAGACTTTTGCAAAATGACCTTTTTTAACCACATTTATGACATGAAACAGCTCGTGCAGGGAAACTTATTCTATTGTGAAATAAATTACCACAAAAGCAGCATTTTTTTGTAGATGCATAGGCAGTAGCGACAGTTGAGTCCCCAAGAGTTATTCTTTCAAAACTCTCTTCCACTAACTGCTACTGCTGCTACCCAACAAACTGTTCTTTGTGTTCTAGAACTAAAGCAGCAGCATGAGCAACTGGAGATGGAGATGCATTTACATTGGCATTACACTGGCTAGATCTCATGTAAAGGCTTGACTGTATGCAGTCTCCAAATCCAAAGATTTATTATCTAATAATTGCTGTTGGATGAATGCTGAGGTAATACCATTAACAAATGTATCAAGAACCAATTCTTTCTACTACTGTCCAGCAGTGACATCTCTACAGTTACAGTTTTTGCTACACTTGTGTAATTCCCTCAATATTTCATCAAGGGATTCACCCGGCTGCTGTTGTCGTGTTGCCTAGAGATGCTAAGCAAAGATTTCATTTGGTAATTTAACATAAACACTCTCTAGTTTAGATATAGCACTGTCATACTTAGTACAATTTCAATAAATTCATACACATTAGGACTTACACAATTCACCAGAGCTCTTAGTTTATTGGGTGCAGTTTCCCCAATCTCCTCTATGAAGTTTGTAAAATGTGATACCAATGTTTCCATTCCTTGGCAGCTGTAGGTGAGTTGGGGTCAGTTTCCAGGCAAGACAGCTTGAGTAGTTTGGCCATAATATTTTTCAAAATGTATTGAGTAAATTATAATGAGATTGAACTACTTGGTACGGTTTCCAAACTTTATTCAACACATTATCAAACTAGTGTACCTGCAATAAAACAAAGCCTAATAGTTTATAGAATAGAACCTCTTTTTATACTCAACAATAACTAATAAACAATAAACGAAATTAAAGTAGGCATGTAACTTGAAAAGGGAACATAACATAATGCAAAGATTTACATACGTTATATAATACATCCAACAATTAGGCACTTCATGTTCCATTACATCATAGGATTACCAGCCTTTGTAAGCAATATAAAGTAAAAGAAATAAGCAATGCACTTATTCACAATGCTACCACAAGCATTCATTATAGAAAAGCAGGTTTATTTCAGGTAAATAATAATAATAATAATAATAATAATAATAATAATAATAATAATAATAATAATAATAATAATATGATAATAATAATAATAATAATAATAATAATAATAATAATAATAATAATAATAATAATAATAATAATAATAATAATAATAATAATAATAATAATAATAATAATAATAATAATAATAATGTTGGATTCTCTGCAACGATACTTACCAAAGTCCACAGTATACAGTATGATATAACAGTTAAGGCTCATGTGACGTTCATATACAATACTGACGAGCCATTTAGGGAGAATCCTTTGCCATAACACTACAACGCTCCCCTGTCAGTACAGGAGTACACTATTATTTCAATAACTAATGATAACATACACAAGCACAAAATTAATAGTATATATATATATATATATATATATATATATATATATATATATATATATATATATATATATATATATATATATATATATATATTCTGGATGTGGATTGAACTGAAGCTGGCGAGAAGACCTACATGGTATTCATCTAGATTAGAATTTCTTACACTCTGAGATACAGAATTATTAAAACTAGTTCCAGTTTGTTCACTCTGGTCGTAGGCTGACATGGCTCTAGGCAGTGAGGATGGTTTCAGACTGTCAACAGAAACTATGGTTGAATCTCCTGAAATTTGTCTTAATATTAAATATTTATCACTACGCTTAACAACCTCAAGTGAACCATAGTTTGGTGCCTCTAAAGAGTGACGGACTCTATCCACTCTAATTCAAACATGTGAACAATCTCAAGATCCTTGGGAACATGTGGTTTGCTAGAACATCCATGATGATTACCAGAGAAGTGTTCAAAAAATTCTAATTCTCGCATTCTCCTCCCTAATTCTAATGGCTCGAACTAGCTTCTTGGGAAGTTATCATGAGTTTTTGGAGTAAGTAGCATATTGCCAGTTCCAAAGTAAAGGGGAAACTGCAGACTCTGTTGCAATACATCTCAAACCTAAAAGCACTATTGGCAAAGAAACAAGCCAATAATCTTTACGGGTCATCGAAGATACTTTTAAGATATGATGGGTTCTTTCAATCATACCATTAGATTGGGGGTGATATGAAGTAGTCCATATTTTGTGAAATCCAATAATAGAGAAAATTTGCTGATATAAAGAGGATTCAAATTGTGGACTTCTATCTGTAAAAACATACAAGGGCACTCCAAAAGGAGAAACCAACCATTAATGAAAGCAAAAACTACTGTCACAGCAGACATATCAGGGATTGGTATTGCTCCTAACCACCTTGTAATTCTGTCTTTACAAGTAAGAACATACTGCTCGGGTGCTGTAAAAGTTTGCCCGGGGAATCTTACTTGGAGGAAGAGGGCCAGTTATATCTAAGTGGACCAACTCAAATCTACCAAAGTATGCTGTAAAATTAGTAATAGGCTGACGAGTATGATGCTGTATCTTGGTTTGTTGGCAAAATGTACACTCCTTAGTCCAGCTTCTAATCACAGTCCATACTGGACCAAAAGCAGCTAGCCTTGTTGAGGCACTTTATAGCTTTGATCCCAGGATGTGAAAAATTATGTAAAATTTGGAAAACTAATTTACAACAAGATGAGGAGAGAAATGGTCTTGGATGAGGAGGTGAGGCGCCGCAGGACAAGTCATGATTTTGTAATTCAAACGGTTTCAATCTGTTTTTATAATCAAACATTTCTGTTACAGTGGCCTGAATCTCAGCTATGCCAACTAAATCATACATGTCCTTTGAAGCAGACACAAGTACTGATCTAGAAAAACAATCAGCCTCGACACTGTCTGGACCTTTTATGTGTACTGTATCAGATACTTATTCACTGACTAAGGAACAATAGCATTGCTGTTTATCCGACTTTGCTGTATGAGGATCTTTTAATGCAAAGATCAAAGGTTTATGATGTAAGCAATACAGTATTTCGTCATTTAATAATGTGCTTAAATTTCAGCACAGCCAGATATGCAGCAAGCAGAGTTCGATCAAAAGTTGAATAGAATCTCTGAGCTGATGATAGTCTTATAGAAAAGAATTCTCTGGGAACAAGGTTTCCATCCTGGAATTGATGTAATTCAGCTCCAGCAGCAACTTGGGAACAAGCAGTCACAAGGTGCAGTGGAGAATTATTATGGCCAGAAAAATATGCAAGGATGCCAGCATTTTTAAGTGACTCTTTAGCATTTATAAAAGTATTCCTAGCTTCTGGAATCCATTCAAGTTCTTTGGATATAGGTTGCAATCTAATATGTTCAGCTTAGGGGTAAAAGAATTTTGCAAAATGGGGGACCGTGCCCCTGTAAAAACTTAGCATTCCAATAAACCTATGTAAAGCAGAGGAATCCTTATGCTTAGCAAAATTAGCATTACTAGACTGTATGAGGAACAGGAGTTAGATATTTAACCTCTTTGAAAAACTCACATTATATTACAGACACTTTGAGATTATTATTATTATTATTATTATCATTATTTTATATATATATATATATATATATATATATATATATATATATATATATATATATATATATATATATATATGAAAAGTTGCTTAAAATCTTTCTCTATCTCTGAAAATATTAAGTTATAGAATAACTATATGAATACAAATCAAGATCTCTGAATAAGCTATCCATCAGGCGTTGAAATGTATATCTAAGGCCGTGTGGTATATACAAATACTCAAATAAGCCAAATGGGGTGAATACTGCTGTCTTTTCAACATTTGATGAATTCACTGGAATCTATTGGTAAACCTTGAGGACATCAATTTTGATAAATATATTTATCTTGTACAATTTCAATGATACATTACTAATTTGAGGCAACGGATACTTGACTGGTTTGGTGATAGTATTCAGTTGCCTAAAGACACCATAAATCCTCCATCCACCTGGTTCTTGTTTAGAAACTAAACGTATGGATGTAGCCCATGGTGATTTTGAGGGTTGTACTATGCCCATATCAAACAACTGATTAAATGTCTCCTTAGCCACAGCATATTAATCTGGGGCCAATGGCCGATATTTAGCAAATTTCAGTGAAAAATTCCCTGTATCAATATAATGATATACATTACGAATTTTAAGAGTTTCAACCCTTGAGGGATTAGCAATAGACAACTGTGACAGAGTGTTTCGCTCTAGGTCACCAGAGGTTATTTATAGATGACTTATTAGTTAATCTAATAACTTAACTGTCTTTTCTTTTTTTTTACTAAAAAAAATATTCTTATTCCTTGCATTTTGCAGATTATGATTATATGCAATTGATATATCAGTATATCACTAATTTTAAATATATTTTGTTTAATATTATTGTACATGTAAAAAGTATTATCCCAATATAAAAATCTCCCTCCTATTTCTCTGTTTTCTGCTATTTCTTTTTTCTCATAAAGGCTGCAATAATCTTAGCGAGTCTGTTAGATACGTTGTTTACGCAATTTTCTTATTATAAAATTGCTTTTGCTGATAAATTTTGCTATATTTTAAAAATTGCTCTTGCTGATAATTTTGTTATAAATTTGACCCTGCTGATATGTCATTAGCCTGTCTAGATACATTTCAGCAGTTTATTTACTATTTGAATATTTAAATTTCCATATCCTGCGATGCAAAGAAAGCTCTGCAGGTATTTAGCCAGTAACCTATTTTGCCCATAAATATTTCTCGTTTCTTTTATTTGCTTGCGCTTGTTGCACCTAAAATACTGTCTCTACCTTGCATCTCTACTGTAATTGCCTTCCAGGGACCACCACTATGATAAAAAAAACTATTAAGGAACAATTTACTACTCTGAATTTACACCCTATGGGCTGACCGAACGATGACGTCATCAAGAAGAGCATTTGATCACTCTCAATTGGCGGCCAAACATCCCAGAAGCAAGATCCCGCCTCAGCAGTCACGCTTACATCAAACTTCTTTATATGGCGTTTTCATAGGAATTCATCTGGCACAAACAAGGTGAGAGATAGTGTATGGTAAAGCTCGTTGGTCAAGCAAATTGTGAATTCGAGAAACTGGTTAAATTCGTTGCTGGTCAAATCTGTTACTGGTCAAATTCTAAGATATTTTGCTCAGTTCCATTCCCATACAAAATGGTCTTTTATAGATTACCTAACTGGAATCTCACTAGTCAAATTTAATTCCTTGACCTGGAAATTACCGTCAATATACATTAATAAGAAATTTCTTTCATTGCAGTTGCCAAAGTAAAATTTCGCCCTTAGAATATTGCTCATTACCACTTACATAATTATTGCTTCTCCTAAAGAATTCTAATTTCATTTAGCCCCTTTCTATCATCGTAAATAAAGTGTTTTATGTCAATACTCGTAAATAATGCGTTTATTTTCCTATAAATTGAAAATAATTCATAATTTAACTTAAGTGTTTTACACTATAAACTACAAATAATTAATAATAATTTTGCCCTGTTGGAATTGCAAATGTATCTTGTTAACCACAATTTAATGAATACATACTGTAAATATCTTGCAGAGTCTTTATTTACTGGGAAAAATGTGTTTTGAGTTATAAGTTGCAAATACTTCAAAAGGTGGTTTTGCCCTTTTGGCACTGCAATTAATTTTTTTTTCGCTAACCAAAATTGAAAGAATACATATTTATTTCGTAGATTCTTCCTGTATCGTTAATAAAGTGTTTTACAATATAAATTGCAAATAGTTAATAAGTAATTTTGCTCTATTGGCATTGCAAACGTTTATGGTTACCCACAATTTATGGAACACATACTGTATTTGTCACGTTTATTCTTCATTTATTGTTAATAAATGGTTTTACGCTAATGAAGGCAAATAATTAATGGTTGTGTATGCTCTTACGGTAGCGTAAATATTCCTGGTTAGCTGTGACTAACCAATAAGCTTCATCCAGTAGAACAATTTTGAAAACTCATTATTTGTGTACTCATGCCTTCAGTTTTCCCATTATTAATGGTATGTCGTTTCTGTTTCTGCAATTGCAGTGTCCTCTATTCTACTCTGCCTGTGTGACAGAGGTGATCATCGAGTTGTGGCCAAAGTCTTGGCATCAGTCTGTGGTGTCGGGAATCGAAATCGTGCTCACCACCTCTGGGATTCGAGGCTGCTCTCCATAAATTTAGATTTTTAAATTTGTCCAAGTTTTCCAAAATTAATTCTTATTTTTTTGCCTTAATGATCCGATGGTGTCTCTCCACAACCCCATTTCCACTGGGTTGATAAGCTGCTCTGAAGAATAGATTTATACTCCATCAATGTAAGATGTCCTTCTCAGCCTGTAACTGGAAAGAAGTGCTGTTATCCATCAATACCTCATCAACTGGATTTCTCTCTAGAAAGGCCTTATTCAACACAGTTGCAATCTCCTCCACAGTCTATGTCTTCAACTTTCTCCAAATTGCAAATCAAGCATGATCACAATCTACCTTAGATGAGTATCTCTCTTCCTGATAATAAGTCACATCAATCGCCAATCTCTTCCATATCATTCTCCACTTTAATTTCCCCAGTCTTGTGTGACCTTGGTGCAGGGTCTATTGATTGACACCAGATGTAGCTTCCCACCACTTGCTGAATTTTATCCCTCGATATTTCTAGCCACAAGTAATGTCCCATCAACCCCCATGTGGTACATTTGATGCAACTCCCTCACAATTGGAGATCTCATACAACATATTTCAGCCTTCTCTTCTTTCTTCTGCTCAGGTATCCCAAGCCAAGTCTTCACTCTACTTAGGACATCAACCTTATTCTATCCTCATGGCACAAAGACTAATTTCACCCTCAACCAGAACTCATCGATCAATTCCCTCAATATCCCAAGGTGGAACTTTACAATGATCTCCGTAGCTCCCTTTGTACGGATTCTGTTCTCTACTGTCAAAACGGAGTCGACCCATCCCATTGCTGTTGCTGAATCAGTTCTAATCTCCACTTATTGCAAGTCCCACTTTAAAGCTAAAGTAACTGCCTTCAACACAGCATCAAGCTCTGACACATTAATGTGAGTATAGTCATCTTTCTTCCTTAGCTATGCTCCATCCTCGATTAAGATGCCACCCATTTTTAGTGTCACGCCTGTCGCTATATTATTTGCATCATACCATATAACCCCCCATCTCCAATTTTGGAGCGTACTATCTCCCTCTTAACTTGTGTTCACTTTTTACTCTATCCATAACATCCTGAATCATGATCACTGTTTTCCTCCAACTTCATCTTTCCATCTTATACATTCTGCTCATCTCTTTATGTAACTGCAAGCCACCCAAAGCCATCCAACAATAGGATAGTGGCCACTAACTAACAACACAGAGAAGTTCTCTCCTACTCATTTTCTTCTTTACTTCTGGAATATCGTTACCTCTTCTAAAAATAAGCTCACCCTTTCTATCTCACTCCAATTTCAAGCCCAACACTGTCCCTCTATTCATCAGTTCTAATTGATTAGTAACCAGCCTAAGCCTGACCAAATGCTCTACTACTTCAGACGATCTTTGCTAAGTTCCATCAACAACTGTATGATCAGTATATGAATTTGTAGCCTCCCTATCACTTTTTCTTTCCTCAAGACTACCTTGAGGAACATTGTTATAATTCGGGGTGCAGAACACAACTGCAAGCCCAATCTTGTTAAACAATAGGTTCTCCATATTTCACCAGTTGCTACTTCCATATCTCCTCTGCTACATGAATTTTAAGATAGGCTGACTTTAAATCCACAATAGTTGAGGCCCCACTAATCAGCCGCCATACCCTTAGTGTTTCAACACATGCATCAATGAAATCATCACCAGCATGACTACTCACGTATGCATTAAGCTCACGAAAATCCAACACAGTCAAAGCTTATCTTTTGTCAGTTGAACTACTGCCATTAATGGTAGCACTCCGACCTCCACCTCTTTTACTCAAGGCTCTAAGATACCCTTATTAATTCATCTCTTTATTTCTTTGTCAAAATTTTCTTTCACTTCCTCTCATACAGTATACTCATAACAACCAATGCAGTTTTTCAAAAGTGCCAAATCCCCTTTCAAAACCCACTCTGTCGCCCACTTCTTGCCATCAAATAATGCAACAAAATCCTTGTCCTCAGGTATTTCTCAAAACTTTTCTTTACTACATCCTTATGTGACTCAGTTCCTCTCTAACTGGGCAAAGTGAATGGGGGTGTTTCACTCCATAGTCCCACTTACCAGAGCTATCCTCTTCCACTCAGGAAGACTTTGTTTCAACAGCCTCAATTGCCTTGCCACTTCTCCTATCTTTTCCCACTTCTACCTTGTATCGAACCTCCTCCCTCTCAATGCTTAAGCAGACTTCAACCTTCCCAAACTTCACTTTTCCATTCATAAATGTCACTTCACTAAACCAACTGATAGCATCCATTCCCAATACTACCTCAGTGCTATCAATAACTGTATTAAGAACAAGATCCCTAATTCGTAATTGGATGCCCTGTATCATAAACTACAATTTTTGGGTACCCCTATACTTAACTTCTCTTCCATCGACAGTAACGAAGCTCCTTTCCTCTCCCTCAAAACACTTTCCAGCAAACTGGGCAGCTATCACAATGGTCAGACAGCCGGATTCCAGGAATGCTCTTACCTCTCTTCCACCTACCAAAACCTCCACCACAGGCAAAATACTCAGAAGCGCCTTTACTGAACTGAGGGGGTAGCCTTCGGCACAGTACCCTCCCTTGGTCATTTCCCTAATTACAGCAACAAACTATATGTCCCAGTTTTCCATTTCGGAAGCAGATGATGTCCGCTTTTGGCTCCTTACACTCCCTTACCATGACCTCTACATGTGAAACATTGGCCCCTAAACCCTCGTGTCTCTTCCTTTCTGCCACTCAGCATATCACACAGGTGTTGCAGAGACTGATGATTTTTTAATGCAGTCAGTTCTTTATTAGCTACTGCCAATACCTCTTTACCTCCTCCTATTATCAAGACTCTAGCTGTAGCTAATAAATCTTTCTTACCCACTGACTCGACATCCTTTATCGGTTGTATTTCCATTGATATTTGGTCCAGGAACCCAGTCACATACCCTAACTTTACAGCTCTCTCTAAGCCCGCTCCACTCTACTCAGTTAACCCAGCCAACCTACTTATTTCATTAACAAAATGTATTCTTTTTCCCCTTACCACTGCAAAATTTTAACCTTCCAAAAGCATCAAACGTACTCTGTGCAAAACTTCTTTCAATCTACTCTTGATCTTATCGACATCTGACTGATCCTTTTCACCCATCTCCAGATACAGTGTTAATGCATCCCTTTCCAGAAACAAAGGTATAAAGGTAACCATGTCTGTAATATCCGTCAGTTTTGCCATTAATTCTGCCTTAACCACACAACACCATCTCCCTTCCCATCACATAATTTCAGCATCTCGGCATTAAATTTACCCTTCACCCTCTGTGACATGCAATCGACTAGATAGCTTGTAAAATAGAAAAAAATGAATGGACAGAATCTTTACTACTCACCCTGGCAACTGGTACAGAAATAAAAGATATGAAGCAGAATATCTTAGACTCCACTATGAACAAGAAAAACCGACCTGAGTAACTGAAAAAACAAAAACAGCTCAAATCAGGATGACTTCAGACAGAATTCAACACGTCTTACAAATAAATCACACTCAGGTCTTCTGTCCTTCACCCAAATTCCTTCACACTCCACACCCTCAGCATAACATACCCACTCTTATCACCTCAAGCCTCACCCATACCACTCTATCATATAAACATGGGGACAGATTATAATGTCCTACACTATTCGATATCCAAAAAAAAAAAAAAAATTAAAGAATCCAAAAACACAGGCAATAATTAATATCTAATAAAAACTATGCTAACTTACACCATGATAATTATTGTTTATATGAATGAAATCTATAGTTGCTGGTGTGTTAATTAGGCTAATCTGCAAATATCGGTGTGCAAATCTCTGAGTTTATAGTTAAGTTATTTGCTAGTTAATTCCTTTCATTTTTTTCATTTGAGGATGAGTATTGTGTTCTTGTAACTCACATTAAAAAGTTTTCTCTTGAAGTATCAGATTTTAGGATATTTTTTTTTTATTTCTAGTGCTCATACCCCTTCACAAGAGATAGTTTCATATAGTTAGGCGGGAATTTTTGCTGGTGTTTTTTTTTTTCTATGCCTATCTAGACACAATCCGCAGGTCTCATATATATATATATATATATATATATATATATATATATATATATATATATATATATATATATATATATATATATATATATATATATATATATATATATATATATATATATATATATATATATATATATATATATATATATATATATATATATATATATATATATATATATATATATATATATATTATATATATATATATATATATATATATATATATATATATATATATATATATATATATATATATATATATATATATATATATACTGCGAAGGTTACTGCTGTGGATGGGCACCACAGTAGGGGGTTGGGGCTTGCCCCGGTTGACGTTCTGAGGAGCATATCAGATGGATATCGGAACTGAAACACCGGCAACCTTTATATATATATATATATATATATATATATATATATATATATATATATATATATATATATATATATATATATATATATATATATATATATATATATATATATATATATATATATATATATATATATATATATATATATATATATATATATATATATATATATATAATTCAATTTAATCCTTCAATATAGCCAAATATATAAACCAAAAAAAAAATTAAATATATATATATATATATATATATATATATATATATATATATATATATATATATATATATATATATATATATATATATATATATATATATATTCCCATTGCGATCATATGCATTTCCATCATTTAAAACATTAGCTCAACTGCTCTTAGAGAAAGAAAGAAAGTGCTTGGGCCCATGAATGAGGAGTAAAAAATAGAGACAGACAGACAGACAGAGACAAAGAGAGCGAAAGAGCTATGTAACGAAATTTCTGTTACGAAAGTGCTTAAGAATATGGGATTCACCAATTCTTTTGGGAACAATGGGTAAGATTTGGTGCTTGTTTTATCATTTTTGCTTTTTTCAGTATTAGTATGTTATAGCTGCATTAGTTTAAATGTGAGTTTGAGTTTCTGGCACCATTCTGCAGAGCTAAAAACGTTTTTTTTAGATCGTTGTATAAGGTTCAAATTTGCCTTAAGCAGTTACCCTTACGAATTTTAGAAAATTCGGAGAGGTTGGTTTAAGTAGCCATTTCCAGATTGTGGATGCAGGGAGTCCTTGCAGAACGTCATTCCGAGTACTGTAATGTCGTTTTCGCTGTTAGGTTGGAGGCCAATAGATATTTAACAGATTATTAATAAATTAATTTTCTGACCTACCTGGGTGGTGCTGTGAATTCAAACCATGCGCGTTGAACAGTTTGTGAGAGCGGTTAACGAATACACAGCTAGCAGCACAGCTGTATTTGTATTTATCAAGCTAATGGCATTATTTCTTATTTTGGTTTATATATTTGGTTATATTGGAGGCTTACATTGAATTATTAAAAAGATGCCAAACACATAGTCGTAAATACATTTTATTCTAAATAGTTTGTAGAGCATCGTTTAAGAAAGAAAAAGTATTCTATAAATGACAGACAAATATATTTCATCTCTGATAATATGTAGAGCACCCACACGGTCGTTTGCAAACATGCATGGGATCACTCAAAAAAAAAAAAACACTCTGTCTGAGTGCATGTGTCTCCATTATTACAAAAATAGCTTACTTCACCTGTTTATTTTTGGCTTAAAAAGAAGAAATGATTGCTATTTTATTGCCCTCCAAGTACTCTTATCAGTATTTTTCATTTTCTAGAGCAATCAATGAATTAGTCTATCTATCAGTCTATCAATACATCAGTCAAGCTTGCTATCTATCTATCTATCCTTACCTATGTCCTTTTGCAGTATTAGTATGTTATTGCTGCAGGAATTTAAATGTGAGTTTGTGTTTCTGGCACCATTCTGCAGAGCTAAAACCGTTTTTTATTAGGTTCTTGTATAAGGATCAAATTTGCCTTAAGCAGTTACCCTTACGAATTTTAGAAAATTCGGAGAGGTTGGTTTAAGTAGCCATTTCCAGATTGTGGATGCAGGGAGTCCTTGCAGAACGTCAACCGAGTTATGTCGTTTTCACTGTTACGTTGGAGGCCAATAGATAAATTAATAGATTGATAATGAATTAATTTTCTGACCTACCTGGGTGGTGCGGTGAATTCAAACCGTGCGCGTTGATCTGTTTGTGAGTGCGGTGAACGAATACACAGCTAGCAGCACAGCTGTATTTTATTTATCAAGTTAATGGCTTTATTTCTTATTCTGGTATATATAGTTGGTTATATTGAAGGATTACATTGAATTATTAAAAAGATGCCAAACACATAGCCGTAAATACATTTTATTCTAAATAGTTTGTAGAGCGTCGTGTAAGAATAAGGCTTCATGTGGCATTAGAGGAAGAAGAAACGTCACTCTGCTTATGCTCGCTGGCCATATTGTGCTTCGTGTTTATCTGCTCTCTCGTTCGTTTCGCTCATGTTAGCTAGTTACTGACATTACTAAGTCTCCCAAGCATGGTGATAGTGCTGATGGTAGTGCTATGAAGAAAAGAAAAGCCATCACCATGGAAATTAATATTGAAATAGTAAACCGTGTTGAAAAGGGTGAAACTATTATGAACATTGGCCGCAATCTCAGATTAGCTATTACAACCATGGCCAAAATCATCAAAGACAAAGATCGCATCCGTGACCACATGAAATGTTCAACTCCTATATTGTCAACTGTGATCACTAGGCAGCGTAATCGCCTTCTAGTCGAGATGGAGAAATTGCTTGTCCTTTGTCTTGAAGACCAGAATTGACGACATATACTAGTAAGCCTGATGATAATACAGGAAAAGGCTAAAATATTGTTTGAAGACTGAAAAGAGAAAAGGGGAGAGGGAGTGCAAGTGAAGAGTTTATGGCTAGTAGGGGTTGGTTTAATTGTATTAAGGCTCGTGCTAATTTGTATAACATAAGGGTGCAAGGTAAAGCTGCTGCTGGTGATGAGGAACCAGTAAAAATGTTTCTTATTGCTTTGGCTGAGATAATATGGGAGGGGGGCTACCATGTCAAAGAGATATATAACGTGGATGAGACTGGCTTATTCTGGAAGACTATACCTAGTTGTACATACATCGCCAAGGAGGGAAAGACAGAACCAGGCCATAAAGTCAACAAGGAGAGACTGACTTTGCTTTTGGGGGCTAATACTACTGGAGACTGCAAGATGAAGCCCGTGTCGGTTTGTTTGAACGAAAACTCAAGGGCGTTTCGGAGGGTCAACTGTCAGTCATTTATAAGTCAAACAAGAAGGATTGGATAACCCATCATATATTTGAGGACTGGTTCAGCAACTAATTTGTGCTTGAAGTGGATAGGTACTGTGCTTACAAAGGTCTGCCCTCTAAGATATTGCTACTCCTGGACAATGCCCCTGGTCACCCTGCCCAATTGGATGACTTTCATCCTAATGTAAAGGTGCTTTACCTTCCATCTAATATCACTTTCATGTTACAGCCAATGGATCAGGAGTCTGGTGCCGCTTTCGAGGCCTACTATTTCTGAAAGACAATCGCTATGGCTTTCAGGGCAACTGAGATGGACAAGAACTTGACTTTCAAGGACTTCTGGAAGTCGTACAATATTCTTCATGCCATGAAGAATATCGCTGATGCTTGGGAGAAAGTGATGCAAATGAACTGGAGTGGGGTAAGGATGAAAGCATGCCCCTATTTTGTAAATGACTTCTGAGGCTTTGAGGAAACAGTTGAGGCTGTAACCAGAAATGCAGTTGCCCTGAGTAAGGAGCTCAAGTTAGAGGTAGAGGTTGATGATGTAAAAGAGCTTCTGGAATCTCATGGCGAGGAGTTATCTACCGAGAACCTCATTTAACTGGAAATGCAAATGATTGAAAGAGGAAGAACTACCAAGTCCAGAGCCAAGGGATTCACAGCCAGAGAATTGGAGGAAACATGTGCCCTGGTAGAGGAAGTGTTGGCAATACTCGAGGCTCAATGATGTTCTGCGAAGTTACAAGGAATATATGAAGAGAAGAAGAGATTATCCTTCCAGACTCGCCTTGCCCAATTCTTTGTGAAGGTAGAGCCCCAACAAACAGATCCTGTACCCTCTATATCTATAGACTCACCTGCCCCAGTACCTCTATTATCTGCTGTATGTCCTTTTGTCTCTCCAGACTCACCTGCCCCTGCCCGCCCTGCCTCACAGCTTCCAATTCCCAAAAGCCTCTCTCCCTCCCTTGCAACGCCCCTTCCAGTATGCAAACAGACCACACGAGTAAAGGTAAGCAATATTTTCCGACTTATGTCAAAATCCGCTTTAAGTCAGCTGGTTGGAAATAACCCCTGACGTTAAGTGGGGACCCCCTATATATGA
Source organism: Halocaridina rubra (assembly GCA_037179515.1). NCBI lineage: Eukaryota > Metazoa > Arthropoda > Malacostraca > Decapoda > Atyidae > Halocaridina > Halocaridina rubra. The sequence continues at coordinate 103,123 of JAXCGZ010022651.1, read as the reverse complement.
GTATTAAGTGGTCCTTTAACAAACTGATTGGCCACTTATGTACTCGGCTGTTAGCTAGCATGGCTGGACAATTCGCCGTAGGACAATTCACCATGAGACATATATTCCGCCACAAGGACATTTATAGCTAGTACATTTTCCTAATACTTGACGGCCATTTCGGCTTTTAGAGCCTTAGAACGATATATGGTATTGTGAACAAGCCAGTTAGTGAACAGGGTGGTTTGTGATGAACAGCAAATTACAAGTTCTCTTAATACGTAATGAAATACCATATAGTTAGTCGCAATATCAGCCTCGGACCCTGGTAGTTGTTAATCAGCCATAGTCATGTATCAGCTCCAAGCCCTATTAATTGTGTATCAGCCTCTTAGATTATTGTTCACGTAAGTCTAGTGCCTCTCCAGTTTGCCCAGGTGTATAGTCTTTCATAAATATAGATGCATAGTCTCTTGTATAAACATACGTATATATTCTTTTGTAACAGACTTTAAGGCAAGAGCCAAGTGTTTCCTTCAAAGAACTTTAACACAGATATAAGGTGATTTTCCCTTAATCAGGCTTGGCCCATTTATTTTGTCTAATAAGAGCACTGTAAGTGTGAGGGAAATCCCTTCTCAATATATCATATTAGTAAATAAATGCATGTAGCCTAAGATTATTATTAGCTGACTTTAGGTATTTTGACTGCTGATTTTTTTTTTCAGGCAATAATGTTAGTTAGTTTTATTATTTCTAAAAAATGTTTGCATGTTTGTGTTAAATATGATAAACCAGAAATTAGACTGAGTAGTAATAAGAGTTGCCTGCCACATATTTCGACTGTTTTGAAGGAAATCTGAGCATACCACAAACAACCAAAAACGGGAATCTTGATGGCCACATTGCTTGCTATGTCTTGTTAGAAAAGAATTGAGACAAAAGAATTTGTTGAGTGGTAGAAGAGACTAGACCAAAAGAATCTGGTGTAGAATGAGTAATATTTATGAAATATAATTACAGAAATAATGCTTTTGCCAAAATCTGCATATCATTGTGGTTTTTTAACATTACCCCCTATGTATTTCTCTATTTTCTTTTATTATCTCTGTATGGATCTTATTTGTGAGTCTTTTCTCACTATCACACTTTATATATATATATATATATATATATATATATATATATATATATATATATATATATATATATATATATATATATATATATATATATATATATATATATATATATATATATATATATATATATATATATATATATATCTTCTTCTTCGTCTACATCTTTTCCCACTTTAATGTGGGGTCGGTGTTTCTGGCCAGTGTTCTCAATATGCTCCTGTCCCATACCTCATCACCCAACAAACCTTTAGACCTCAGGTCGTCATTGATGCAATCTATCCACCTAAGCTTTGGTCTCCCCCTCCCTCTCCCACCATGTATATCCATTTCCATCACCCTCCTACCAATATACTGTTCATCCCTCCTAACGACATGACCATACCATCTTAGTCTACTTTCTTGTATCTTATCTGATATTTCTCTAACTTTTGAGGTACCTCTAATTACCTCGTTTCTGATCTTATCGCTTCTTGTCACCCCACACATCCATCTCAACATCCTCATCTCTGCCACATCCAGTTTTTTCTCTTGTGTCTTCTTTATTGCCCATGCCTTTGCTCCATACATCATCGCAAGTCTCACAACTGTCTTATGCACTTTACTCCTCAACTTAATCCCCATTCTCCTGTCGCACAGCACCCCCAGACACTTTCTTCCAGTTCTTCCATCCCACTTGTATTCTGTGGGTTATTTCTGACTCTAGGTCACCATCGTCTGCTACTGCTGATCCCAAATACTTGAACTTTTCAACTCTTCCCAACACCTCCCCCTGCAAATTGACCTCCCCATCCTCATCATCTCTCAACCTCAAGTACTCTGTCTTCTTCCTGCTGATACTCAGTCCTCTATCCTCCATCACTCTTCTCCACTCTTCAAGCTTCTCCTCCTCTACCTCTCGTCTGTTGCTACACAGTACAATGCCATCTGTAAAGAGCATACACCATGGTGACTGATCTCTAATACCCTGGGTTACTACATACAAGACCAGATCAAATAGATATGGACTCAAAGCAGACCCTTGATGCAGACCAACATTTACTGAGAGACTTTTTGTCAAGCCCGCACTGCTCTTAACATTTGCCTCTGCCCTCTCATACATATCTTGGGATGATTCTTACATATTTCTCGGGGACACCCTTTTCTCTAATACACCTCCACACCTCTTGACGTGGTACTCGATCATATGCCTTTTCCAGGTCAATAAAGTCCATATGCAGTCCTTTCTGTCTCTCCTGATGTTTTTCCATCATTTGCCTCAAGGCAAATATGGCATCCACTGTCCATCTTCCAGGTATGAAGTTAAACTGTTCATCCCAAATTGTCGTTTCCTCTTTGAGTCTCCTCTCTATGATCTTCTCCCATATCTTCATAGCATGACTTATCAACTTTATACCTCTATAGTTTCCACCCTCCTGAATGTCTCTCTTCCCTTTACAGATTGGGATGATTAGGCTTCCTCTCCACTCCCCTGGCATCTTTGCCTGACTAAAGATCTTTTGCATTAAGTCCCACAAGATATATATGCCTTCCTCTCCAAGACTCTCCCATACCTCCACTGGCACCTTATCAGGTACTGCTGCCTTTCCATTTTTCATTTTCCTTACTGCCTGTTCTACCTCTCTACTAGTCACTGTTGTTGTAACTGCTTCATTTGGAAGTCCATCCTCAAATACTGCTCTTGGGTTCTTTTCATTAGTAATCCTTCAAAATAAGTTTCCCATCTGCTTTTTATTTCACCTTCTTCTGCTAGAATTACTCCATGGTTATCCTTTATTTGTCTTACTTGGGTCAAGTTCTTGGATGCAGCATCTCGGGCCTTGGCAATTCGTAATATTTTCTTCTCTGCTTCTGGTGTTTCCAGTTCTTCATAGTCTTCATTCAAATTCTCGGCCTTTGCTTTTGCTACTGCTCTCCTTGCCTCCTTCTTTGCCTGCTTGTGCTCTTCTTTATCCTGCTCCAATCCTGATAAATCTGTCTTTTTCTTAGCTCTATATATATATATATATATATATATATATATATATATATATATATATATATATATATATATATATATATATATATATATATATATATATATATATATACTGTTCGTTTCCTAATACTGTATAAAAATATTATGTTCAATTCCTCATATTATGTTGTTCTCTGCCTGTCTTCCATATCCCTGTGTGTATCCTATTTCCATTCTCTTCTTTTATTTATACTGAATTCTGTTTTTTTTTTTATTTAGCTTGTAGAGTATACCGAATCCTTATTGCACTATTTTGCTGAATATAAAATTTTGCCAGTACTGTATAAATATGTGCCACACCTGTTATCACTTTAAAGGAATAATATCTAACTTTAATTTTCAATTCATGTTCTTTTTTTATATTTTATTTGCTATATCTCTTTTTCAATGTTGAGAAAAGAAGACTTATTTTAGTCAGCCAGATTCCTATCTCAAATGTAACAAGAGATTTGTAGCCTTGTAGCTAACATTTTTAAAAGTCATTTAACTATAGTCTTTTTATTATAACTTAATAACTCACGTAATGAAGTTCTTCCAGTCATTTGTAATACTGTATTAGTATTTACTACTTGATCAACCACTAACATCCCCTCTCCAAGTTTATGTACAGTATGTACTTTTGCTAAACCGATTTGCAATTTTTTATGCTTCTTTTCCCTTTGACAATTGGAGGACTGAAAACATTTGCAGGTGTAGTGCATGCTTGCTATCTCGGTTGTGTGTTTGATTAGGCCTGTGCTAGTACCCAGACATGATATCGGATTCTCTCTGTTTGTGATGGCCATGCAAGCCCTTATTTCTGACTCAGGGTTTCCTCTATAGATCTCTGATTGCAGAATACGATTGTAGATGGAGAACTGGGTCCAGTGGATGGGATTCGTAAGAGGAGCGTAAAAGTAGGCACCTCCTCATAAGCTGAGTCAAATAAAAAAGGAGACGATAGATATTCACCTGATGCTCTCCAGATCTACGGTGGCAACCCAATGTGGCGTGGTCTGAGACCACTATGGGTACAACAAGGGCCTATCTCTCTACGGAGATGCAGGAGAATACAAAAAAGGAGAGCTACAGCATTTTGAAGACAGTTGAACTCCTATTGGGGATATGGAGAAACGCATTCAATTTATTCCTAGTTTTTTTTTTTTTTTTTAGGCTGAAGCAAGGTTGTCTTAATGTTGTATTATGAAACTGAGCTAACATAATGTCCATTCATTTAATTATTTGTACTTCCAGGTTTTTTACACATCTCTGTAATTTAATGGATGCATAAACCTATTGTGTGTGTTGTGTGTGTGTGTGTGTGTGTGTGTGTGTGTGTGTGTGTGTGTGTGTGTGTGTGTGTGTGTGTGTGTGTGATTACCTAATTGTGTTTACGGGAAAGAGCTCAAAGCTCGTATCTTCCCGTCTCCTGATCGGTTCCATTTTATATTTTGTGATACTTATCATACCTGTCCTTAAAACTATGGATTGAGATAGCATTAACTACCTCCTCGCTTAGCGAATTCCAGTTATCAACTATTACACTGAAAAAGTCTTTCCTTACATCCTGCAAAGAAGTTTTCTTACGAAGCTTCAAACTATGACCTCTAGTTCTAGAGCCAGCCATTTCAAAAAATCGATCCCTATCCACTCTATCATAACCATGAAGGAATTTAAAGATTGTCACCATATCCCCCCTCACTCTTCTAGCTTCGAGTGATGGTAAGTCTAATTCCCTCAGCCTCTCATCATAATTGAGATTGCGTATTTCTGGCACCAGTTTCGTGGCATGTCTTTAAACTTTTTCAAGCTTAGCTATGTGCTTTTTCAAGTGCGGATTCCAAAAGGGGGCTGCATATTCGAGTTTTGGCCTCACATAGGTTACATATATATTTCTGAACATTTCCTTGTCCATGTGCCTGAAGGCTACCCTTACATTTGATAAGAATGCATATGCTGCCCTTACTATGCCATTTATATGTATTTCTGGAGACAAATCTGCCAGTATGTTTACTCCTAGATCTCTCTCATTTTCTGTCTCTTGAAGTTGTACTCCAGCCACCGAGTAGTCAAGCTTGGGCCTTCTTGCACTTGTACCCATTCTCATTACCTTACATTTTGAAGTATTGAATTTCATTAGCCACTTTTCTGACCACTCATGAAGATTATTTAGATCCTCCTGAAGTTCTCTACCATTGTTCTCGTTTTTTACTTTCTTCACAATCTTTGCATCATCTGCAAACATATTCATGAATGAATTTACAGACTCTGGTAGGTCATTTACATATACAAGGAACAAAAGTGGCCCTAAAACTGAACCCTGTGGAACTCCACTACTAACTCTTCTCCATTCAGACACTGAGTGTCTTACTCTAACCCTCTGTTCCCTTCCTTCTAAGTAAGTTTTTATCCATTCCAAAACATTTCCACCTATTCTAGCCATTGATTGCAGCTTCCTAATAAGTCTCCCATGTGGAACAGTGTCAAACGCTTTCTGGAAGTCTAGGAATATGCAATCTGCCCAGCCCTCTCTTTCCTGTAAGATTTGGCTTACCTCATCATAAAATTCTAATAAGTTTGTTACTGTTGATCTACCTTCTCTGAAGCCATGTTGCCTCACTGACAAAAAGTTGAAGGATTCCAAGTGAATAGAGATATGTTTCCTTAGTAGTTTCTCCATAACTTTGCAAACTATGCTGGTCAAGGAAACTGGTCTATAGTTTCAGAGCCGTATCCCTCCTTCCCTTTTTGATGATAGGTATCACATTTGCTTGTTTCCAGCATCTTGGAATCTCATCCGACTCCAGTGACTCCTTAAATATGATACTTAGTGCCACTGATATTGTGTTTGCGCATTTTTTAAGTACATGAGGGGATATGTCATCAGGACCTGTAGCTTTATGAACATCTAAATCCATCAGCGCTTTGCATACCTCTGTGGCTGTAAGGTTGATGTTCTCTAATACCGGCCCTTGAGCATCTATCACTGCAATCTGAGGGGGTGGGGTATTTTCTACTGTAAATACTGACTGAAACTCCTTGTTCAATTCTTTGCAGATCTCTTCATCCGTCTCAGTGATGCTTCCATCCGCTCTCTTTAGTCTTAAAACTTGTTCTTTTACCTTCAGTTTTCCTCTGATAAAGCTGTGGAAAAGCTTGGGATTTTCTTTAGCCCTCCTGGTGATGTCCCTCTCATAGTCTCTCTCTGCCTCTCTCCTTTTACTTAGGTAGTCATTTCTTGCTCTTTTGTAGGTTTGCCAGGCATTTATGTTTTTTCTCCTCCTATACCTTTTCCAGCATTTGTCTCTCCACTCCTTAGCTCTTTTACACCCATTATCGAACCATTTCTCTCTGGCATGAATTACACCTACTTTGGTGACAGGTATGCAGCAATCTACTATCTTCCCATATTTCTCACAAAAGATGTCATACATTTCTTGTACAGATTTGTTGTAAAATAAGATTCTCCAGTCAATAACTGCAAAAAAGCTCATTCATTTTGATGTAATCTCCTTTCGGATAGTTCCTCCTCATGTCCTCAGTGCCTCTACTCTCAGGAAGAATATCTTCAATGATATACTCCATCAACAACACACAGTGGTCACTCTTTCCAATTGGTGGTTCATACTCAATATTTTCAATATCCAACACATTATCTGTGAACACTAGATCAAGTAGTGATGGCTCATCCCCACCCCTGGCCCTTGTTGGTTCCATTACATGTTGGTGTAGGAAATTCCCTTGTATGCAATCTAGGAATCTTGCCCCGAATGAGTCCTTACCACTGTGTGGGTCAAGATTTATCCATTCTATCTCTTTATGATTAAAGTCTCCCATAATCAAAATCCTACATTTTTTTCCCGTGCCATGTTAACAACTGAGTTTATGACTTCAATAGTACCTATATGACTTTCCTCATAAACTTCAAGCCTATTTTGGTTCCTTGGTGGGTTGTATACAACAGTTATTATAATGCTCTCTGACCCAGCATTTATGCGAGCAACAAGAAATTCCTTGAACTCACTTTCTATAGCCAAGTTTATTTCTTCAACTTGAATCATTTCACTTATGAGCAGTGCTATCCCTCCACCAGTCCTCTCAGATCTTTCAACCCTTAGTATTCTGAAGCCCTTAGGAAAAACTGTGACACTGTTTATGTCCTCACTCAACTTAGTCTCTGTAATTGCTACTATATCTGCCTTACTGTTGTGAATCCTATCTTTTAATTCTACTGCCTTACCAGCTAATCCATCAGCATTTATGTATAACAATCTTAATGAGGCCCAATCCCCTGAACTTCTGTCATTATCTTCTTTATCTCCCCTTTGTCTGGAAGAACTCTGTAACGAAAATTTTTCTTCTGTTCTTCATTTCTTTCATCATTTAACCTTCTTGCCTCTTGCAACAAGTTTTTGATCTTTCCCATCTCTTCCTGTGTTCTGCATCGTCTAATGAACACTTCTTTGAATTCTTGAAGGTCTTTTAGACTTTTTTCTCAACAATATTTCCCTACATGTTTCCCCTCTCTCAAAGGTTACTTTTGTTGGTCTCGGCTTTCCTTCCCTCGAATATTTACCTAGTTGGTGTATGTTTACAATATCCTCAGGACCACAAACTACTCCAAGCTTTCTTATCAGGTCTACAACCCTAGCTTTATTTTCTTCAAGTCTCCCCTGCCATGTTGGCTCCTGGAATTCGCTTATGCCTGAGATTACCACTGTCTTCTCCTTATCAAGTGCCTGTCTGATGAGTGGGTTTGCCCTTTCCAGCACAACGTCTTTCATTTTTTCGATTACCGTCTCTTTATAGTCAACTGTTTGTATGTTTTCCAGTGCCACCACCTTTACAGCCTCTTTTACTGCCACATTCCCCTTTAGTGCATCAGCAAAGGAAGTTTTCATGGCATCATTTTCCATATTCAGCTCCTGGAACTCTTTTCTGAACTGTTCAATGTTTTCCTTAATCTGGACATTCCAAGCAGCAATCTCGTCTCTCTCAGAAGAGAGCAGTGAACTAACATCTAATTCCTTTAGGTTGTCATTCAGCTGTTTGTTTTTATCTTCTTGTTTAGATTTTCTAGATTCTAGTTGACTCTTTTCCCCTTCCAGCTTCTTTATTCTTTTTTCTAGTTCCTTTCTCTCCTGCCCTTGTGCTTTATTTGCTTCCTCCAAAGATCTTATTTGCTCTCTGAGTGTTTCATTCTCTTTCATTTCTCCATCCATATTCCGAATTTTATCATCAAGGCTTATAACCATTGCCTCAAAATTCTTGATTTTCTGTTTAAGTCTCCTAATGGCTACCCCTCCTACCGACCCATGGATGGGAGAGGTTTGGGACAAAGATGGCATCATTTTTATGTTCTCCCTCTCACAGAATATAGAAAGAAGACGAGAAAGAGGAAAAAAAAAGGATAAAAACTTTTAATTAAGCTTCACACAGAATTTTTATATCTCCATATAAGTGCTATTTAGTGACTCAGTTTATCTCTTTTCTGGTAACACACATCTTAACTTAAAAACTTTACCATGGTAGTTTAAGGATAAAAAGAAAAAGAAAAACAAAAGTCAAACCTGAAGGAAAATTTGAATTTGTGTCTGAGGTGGCACCCACCTGTTTCTGCTATATATTCTTCCTAACTGATAAACTCACTTGCTAACCAAGATATGTTATCACATGATTAGACTTTACATTTAACTCAGTATATATACAAAATAAAAAAAATAGTAAAAGAGAAAGCTAAAAGAAAAGCAAAAAAATGAAGAAAATAAGACAGCTGTACTACTTGGCAACTTAACTCAGTACTGTTGACAGGTGGTTTTTTGTTTTTGTTTTTTTTATTATTCAATTATTTCGTGTATCAAACTAACTAACAAGTTAATATAAATGGGGAGGATACTGATTTTAACAATATATGGAACCACAGGATCAGGTAAACGGCTTAAGAGCTTTCCCCAGTTTACACAAAAAATTAGGTAATGTGATGTGATGGCTTCACCTCTGGCAACTCTTCTAAATTTCCTTCAAGGCAGAACTGGACGGCAGCTTCTCTCTCCCCTCACGAAAATGTTCTCAATTTTTTTCCTTTAATATTTTGGACAGTCTCGTCATACAACAAATATAAGTTTTGTACTCACAATACTCTGCAGGATTTCAGATTTATGGAAATTATGGTAAAGTTTTCCACTAAGCACTTAGTCACTCAAAAACACAAGTAGAAATTTAAGAGGAGCAGTTTCGTGTGTCACTTATTTTTTTTAACCTAATTGTGTTTACGGGAAAGAGCCCAAAGCTTGTATCTTCCCCTCTCCTGATCGGTTCCATTTTATACTTAGTGATACTTATCATACCTGTCCTTAACACTATGGATTGAGATAGCATTAACTACCTCCTCGCTTAGCCAATTCCAATTATCAACTACTCTTTCACTGAAAAAGCATTTCCTTACATCCTGCAAAGAAGTTTTCTTACAAAGCTTCAAACTATGACCTCTAGTTCTAGAGCCAGCCATATCAAAATATCGATCCCTATCCACTCTATCATAACCATGAAGAAATTTAAAGACTGTCACCATATCCCCCCTCACTCTTCTAGCTTCGAGTGATGGTAAGTCTAATTCCCTCAGCCTCTCATCATAACTGAGATTGCGTATTTCTGGCACCAGTTTCGTGGCATGTCTTTGAACTTTTTCAAGCTTAGCTATGTGCTTTTTCAAGTGCGGATTCCAAAAGGGGGCTGCATACTCGAGTTTTGGCCTCACATAGGTTACATAAATATTTCTGAACATTTCCTTGTCCATGTGCCTGAAGGCTACCCTTACATTTGATAAGAATGCATATGCTGCCCTAACTATGCCATTTATATGTATTTCTGGAGACAAATCTGCCAGTATGTTTACTCCTAGATCTCTCTCATTTTCTGTCTCTTGAAGTTGTACTCCAGCCACCGAGTAGTCAAGCTTGGGCCTTCTTGCACTTGTACCCATTCTCATTACCTTACATTTTGAAGTATTGAATTTCATTAGCCACTTTTCTGACCACTCATGAAGATTATTTAGATCCTCCTGAAGTTCTCTACCATTGTTCTCGTTTTTTACTTTCTTCACAATCTTTGCATCATCTGCAAACATATTCATGAATGAATTTACAGACTCTGGTAGGTCATTTACATATACAAGGAACAAAAGTGGCCCTAAAACTGAACCCTGTGGAACTCCACTACTAACTCTTCTCCATTCAGACACTGAGTGTCTTACTCTAACCCTCTGTTCCCTTCCTTCTAAGTAAGTTTTTATCCATTCCAAAACATTTCCACCTATTCTAGCCATTGATTGCAGCTTCCTAATAAGTCTCCCATGTGGAACAGTGTCAAATGCTTTCTGGAAGTCTAGGAATATGCAATCTGCCCAGCCCTCTCTTTCCTGTAAGATTTGGCTTACCTCATCATAAAATTCTAATAAGTTTGTTACTGTTGATCTACCTTCTCTGAAGCCATGTTGCCTCACTGACAAAAAGTTGAAGGATTCCAAGTGAAGAGAGATATGTTTCCTTAGTAGTTTCTCCATAACTTTGCAAACTATGCTGGTCAAGGAAACTGGTCTATAGTTCAGAGCCATATCCCTCCTTCCCTTTTTGAAGATAAGTATCACATTTGCTTGTTTCCAGCATCTTGGAATCTCCCCCGACTCCAGTGACTCCTTAAATATGATACTTAGTGCCACTGATATTGTGTTTGCGCATTTTTTAAGCACATGAGGGGATATGTCATCAGGACCTGTAGCTTTATGAACATCTAAATCCATCAGCGCTTTGCATACCTCTGTGGCTGCAAGGTTGATGTTCTCTAATACCGGCCCTTGAGCTTCTATCACTGCAATCTGAGGGGGTGGGGTATTTTCTACTGTAAATACTGACTGAAACTCCTTGTTCAATTCTTTGCAGATCTCTTCATCCATCTCAGTGATGCTTCCATCCGCTCTCTTTAGCCTTAAAACCTGTTCTTTTACCTTCAGTTTTCCTCTGATAAAGCTGTGGAAAAGCTTGGGATTTTCTTTAGCCTTCCTGGTGATGTCCCTCTCATAGTCTCTCTCTGCCTCTCTCCTTTTACTTAGGTAGTCATTTCTTGTTCTTTTGTAGGTTTGCCTGGCATTTATGTTTTTTCTCCTCCTATACCTTTTCCAGCATTTGTCTCTCCACTCCTTAGCTCTTTTACACCCATTATCGAACCATTTCTCTCTGGCATGAATTACACCTACTTTGGTGACAGGTATGCAGCAATCTACTATCTTCCCATATTTCTCACAAAAGATGTCATACATTTCTTGTACAGATTTGTTGTAAAATAAGGTTCTCCAGTCAATAACTGCAAAAAGCTCATTCATTTTGATGTAATCTCCTTTCCGTTAGTTCCTCCTCATGTCCTCAGTGCCTCTACTCTCAGGAAGAATATCTTCAATGATATACTCCATCAACAACACACAGTGGTCACTCTTTCCAATTGGTGGTTCATACTCAATATTTTCAATATCCAACACATTATCTGTGAACACTAGATCAAGTAGTGATGGCTCATCCCCACCCCTGGCCCTTGTTGGTTCCATTACATGTTGGTGTAGGAAATTCCCTTGTACGCAATCTAGGAATCTTGCCCCGAATGAGTCCTTACCACTGTGTGGGTCAAGATGTGTGTGTGTGTGTGTGTGTGTGTGTGTGTGTGGTGTGTGTGTGTGTGTGTGTGTGTGTGTGTGTGTGTGTGTAAAATTACCTAATTGTAATTACCTAATTTTGCTTACGGGAGGATCCCTAAGCTCGTAACTTCCCGTCTCATGATCGATTCCATTTAGTAATTAGTGATACTTATCATGCTTATCCTTAAAACTATGGATTGAGGTAGTATTAACTACCTCCTCGCTTGGCGTATTCCAATTATCAACTACTCTTACATTAAAAAAGTACTTTCTTACATAAAGTAAAGAAGTTTTCTTACGAAGCTCCAAACTATTACCTCTAGTTCTAGTGCCAGCCATATTAAATATCGATCCCTATCCTCTCTGTTATACCCATGAAGTAATTTAAAGACTCTCGCCATATCCCCCTTCAATCTTCTAGCTTCGAGTGATGGTAAGTCGAATTGCCTGAGCCTCTCATCATAACTGAGATTGCATATTTCTGGAACTAGTTTCATGGCATGTCTTTGAACTTTTTCCAGCTTAACTGCGTGCTTTTTCAAGTGCGGATTCCAAAAGGGAGCTGCATATTTAAGTTATGGCATCACATAGGTTGCATAAATAATTCTGAATAATTCCTTGTCCATGTGCCTGAAGGCTACCCTTACATTTGATAAGAAAGCATATGCTGCTCTTGCTATACCATTTATATGCATTTCTGGAGACAAATCGGCCTGCATGCTTACCCCTAGATCTCTCTCATTCTCTGTCTCTTGAAGTTCTAAACCTGCCGCCGAGTTGTCAATCTTGGGCCTTCTTGCACTTGTACACATTCATTACCTTACATTTTGCAAGAATTTAATTTCATTTGCCGCTTTTCTGACCACTCATGCACACAATTTAGATCTTCCTGAAGTTCTCTACCATTGTTCTCGTTTCTTACTTTCTTCACAATCTTTGCATTATCTGCAAGCATATTCATGCATGAATTTACAGACTCTGGTAGGTCATTTACATATAGAAGGAACAAATGTGGCCCTAAAACTGAGCCCTGTAGAACTACACTACTAACTCTTTTCCATTCAAACACTGAGTGTCTTACTCTAACCCTTTGTTTTATTCCTTCTAAGTATGTGTTTATCCACTCCAATTCATTTCCACCTATCCTTGCCATTGCTTGCAGCTTCTTAATAAGTCTCCCGTGTGGGATAGTGTCAAATGCTTCCTGGGAGTCTAGGAATATGCAATCTGCCCAGCCCTCTCTTTCCTGTAAGATTGGGCATACCTCATCATAAATTTCTAATAAGTTTGTTACTATTGTTCTACCTTCTCTGAAGCCATGTTGTCTCACTGACAAAAAGCTGAAGAATTCCAAGTGAAGAGAGATGTTTCCTTAGTAGTTTCTTCATAACTTTGCAAACTATGCTGGTCAAAGAAACAGGTCTATAGTTGAGAGCTGTATCCCTCCTTCCCTCTTTGAAGACAGGTACCACGTTCGCTCTTTTCCAGTATCTTGGAATGTTCCCTGATTCCAGGAACTTCTCAAATATGATGCATAGTGCTGCTGATATTGATTTAGCTGATTTCCTAAGTACATAAAGGGACATATCATTAGGACCTGTAGCTTTATGGTCATCTAACTCCATTAGCGATTTGCATACCTCTGTGGCTGAGAAGATGATGCTCTCTAATGTCTTTTTTTTTTTTTTTGTTGGATGTTCACCCTTGAGGGTGAGCGGACCTTCCACTTGTGGCCCGCAGGTGGGGTGAGATTTTCTTCGGAGTGTACGTGGTATTCGCTCTTGCTGGCGAATGGGCTTTCCTGTTGGTGAGGAGGTGGGGTGAATTCTTGTTATTGGTGATGATCGGACTTTCCTAATTGGCCCGCAGGTGAGATTGTGCCAAACTGTAAAGATAACGGAGAGCATAAATATTCAGTTGTGAATTATTAGTTTACATCAAACAACATAAATGAATTCCTGTTTTGGGGGAGAGAGAAAGAGTTATTGCATGGCTATCTTGGTGGAGGGTATTGTCTGATAATATTTGATAGACTGTTCATGTGGTTATTTGTTGCTAGTCTGATGATGGAGCTAGCAACCTGAAGGGCATTTGGGTCTTCGCTAGATGTTGCGGGGGCACCAGTTTTCCGTCGAATCTCTGAAAAAGAATCACATTCCAGGATGTAGTGTAGCAGTGGATGTGGTGAGGCTACCTGGCAAAAGGTGCATTCCTTGATGATATTCTCTACTATTTGCCAGGTGCACTTGTACCCGAGTCTCAGACGGTACACATTGACCTCAGTGCTTCGTCGAAGGCTCTTCGGCAGGGTGATACGCCGAAGATCAGTGGTGGCTTTGTACCACCAGGTGGAGGGGGAGCCAATGTCTGTGCACAGGTTGTGTTTAGTTATTAAGGTGTTAAGGAGTGACTTGGTGGCTTTATTTTTAATCTGTTGCATCCCAGGAGACAGAGATATCTGGATTTCTGCTCTGAGAGTGGCTTGTATGGCGGCTTGATCGGCTTCCTCATTTCCCTTGATGCCGACGTGGCTGGGAATCCAGGCAAGAGTGATGGCTTTTCCAAGGCTGGTTATCCTGTGGTAGTGGCTGAGGATGGTCGTGATGATGCGAATATTGTCTCTGAGGAGTGGCTTCTTGATGGCCTGTAAGGCGCCTTTAGAATCAGAGAGAATAAGGGCATGGTCAGCTTCTTGCTGGATGAAGCAGTCAAGGGCGTTGGCTATGGCCACAAGCTCAGTCTGGAGCGATGAGCAGGAGTTTGACAGTCTCCAGGATAGGACGTGGTTTCCAGTGATGAAGGCGGCGGCTGAGGCTCCAGTATCTTGGTTTACTGAACCGTCAGTGTAGTAGACTTGAGAGTTTGGCCTGCTCCAGCTCTGTATTTTGTCCTTATATATGTTTTTAAGGACAAGCGGATTTGCCAAGCTTTTGGGGTTGTCAGGGAGCTCGATCTTTATATCGAGTGGTTGGTCATTCCATGGGGGTGGGCATCTGTATTCAGGAAGCGGTGTGTCTTGTATCTTGGCTAGGATGCTCTCCCTGACTGGCAGTGCTTGCAGGCTAGCGCAGACCTTGGCTGCCCAGGTTCTAGGATGGTGGTTGGGCTGGCGATTGAGGGCTAGATGGAGATTTGTGCCAGCTAGGCATTTATGTTGGGCAGTGGTGGTTTTGGCCACAAGGAGGGTCAGTCTTTGCTGAGTTCTGAGTTTGAGTGGAATGAGTCCCGATTCCATCTGGAGGTTTTCTCTCTTGGTCCACATGGGGGCTCCTAGCATGGTACGTGTGGCGTTGTTTTGAATTACTTCTATTTTGTCCCACTGTCGGTCTTTTAGTAGCCAGAGTGTGGGACAAGCATAGTCAATGAGGCTGCGTATGGCTTGTACATAGAAGGTTCTGAGGACATTAAATGATGCACCATCGTAGAGGCCCGACATCCGACGAAGGATCGCTTGTCGCTGGCTGCACCTGTCGCGCAAGTATTGAATTTCTGGTCCAAAGGTTAGTCCTTGGTCGATGATTACACCCAGGTATTGGTGTTTGGTAACCCAGTCCACAGGTTCATTACCTATGACCAGATTAGTGTCTGGTCTCCACTGGTGGATGGGAAGGGCCTTGGTTTTGCGGGCATTGATTCTTACTCCAAGGGAGATGGAGGCTCGGTGAATCTTGGTGAGGCAGCGCTGTGTCTTGTTAGAGTTTCTGTGTCCTATTGTGACTAGGGCAAAGTCGTCCGCATAGTTGAAGAGTTTGGCTCCATGCGGTAGTGCGATGTGCATGAGTTTTTCCATGAGACAATTAAATAGGAAGGGGCTAAGGATTCCACCTTGGGGGGTCCCATTTTCGTGGTTTTTGTAGGTGGAGTAGTGCCCATCTTCTTTGACTCGTGCACTACGATTTTGTAGACTCTGCTTGATCCACGAGAGAAGGTTACCTTTGATCTGCTTGGATACGAGAGCAGAGAGTATTGCCGGCACATTGGCTAGTTCAAAGGCCTTCTCTAGGTCTAGAAAAACGATGTAACCACGGCTGTTGTTGAGAAATGATAGCATGGAGGCTATGCATTCTGAGGTGCCTAAGCCAGGCTGGTAGGCAAACATGTTTTCTGGGAAGGGTGGGCATTTCCAGCGGACTCTGTTAAGTACCATCTTTTCTGCCGTCTTGCTCAGGCAGCTTAGGAGGGAGATGGGGCGAGGGTTGTCAGGGTCCTGTGGTTTTGGGATGGGCTGAATGTCTGCTCTGTTCCATGAGGCTGGTCTGATTCTTCGTGTGTATGTCAAATTGATCAGAGAGAGTAGAGCAAGCTCCCCTTGGGGCCCCATTTTTTGGATCATTGTGTATGTTATTCTGTCGGCACCTGGGGCTGTGTTCTTAGAGCTTTTGCTTACTCTTAGTAGCTCAGTCAGGGAGAATGGAGCATCTGTTTCATCTTCAGTGTTGATGGCCTCTTCTATTTCTTCCCATCTTGCAGTGGTGAGGTCCTGGAGTGTTGCTCTGGTGGTGATGGGGAGCTGGTTAGAGCTTGCTCTATCCGCGAATTTGATGGCGAGTTCTTCTGCTGCCCTGCTAGGATCCCTGTGGGGGGTGATTTTAGGAGGTTTTCCTTTAGCAAAGGAGTTGATGCTCCTCCACATCTGGCCCACAGAGGTGTGAGCATCTAGGTTGGAACACCACTCTAGCCATTTATTCCTCTTGATGTTGCGAGTCTCTTCATGGACATGTTGTTTGACTGCCTGGAGAGTGCGGTAGGAGTCTTCAGTGCGACGTTTCCTGTGCATTTTCCGAATGACGTTGAGCCGGTGGTTGAGTTCTTTAACTCTGTCACAGTAATACCATCTGTCCCGATGAGTGGTGTGTTGTGGTTTGCAGAGGGGTATGGAGGAGTTTTCTGCAGCTTGCAGGGCATTGACTAGCTCGGCCTCTGCTTGGTCGATGTCTTCAGATGGTACGTAGGCTGAAAACCAATTGCTGAGGTGCTCCTGGAATCGGCCCCAGTCGGCCTTCTTGAAATTCCATCGAGGGGGAGGAGCAGGGATTTGGAAGATTTCAGGAATTGGCAGTGTGAGATGGATCCCATAGTGGTCGCTTGTGACCAGGGGATGAACTCTCCATGTGGCGTCCTGCTTTAGGGAATTGGAGACAAAGGTGAGGTCCAGTATTCCACCTCTGTCGTGTGTTGGCTCATGATCGTTGAGCAGGGAGACATCTTCTTGGTCATTCAGCAGGCTCATGATGTGTCTGCCTGCAGCACAGGGGCGCTCATACCTGAATCTTGGGTGGTGCGCGTTGAAGTCGCCTCCTATTACCAAGTCACGATGACTGGTTAGCCCGAAGAGGGTAGTCAGGTCTAAGCTACCTTTCCGTGGTCTGTAAATGTTGTACAGGTCTATGCAGCTGCCTTGAAGTTGGATGTTAACAGCGAGGACGTCGACATCTTCGCCACAGCAGACCGGTCGGGTTATTTCCTTTGCTAATAGGTTTTTCCTGATGAAGGTGGCGCTGCCTCTGTTCTCCCCTGGAGACCAATGCTGGTAGAATCCATTGTATCCTGAGATTTTTGGAGGGTGTTGCTCTGTGCACAGGGTTTCTTGAACCATGATGACATCAATGTTGTCAGTCTTGGCTATGCCTTCAAGATGTTGTACCTTGTGTCTGAGACCCTGGGCGTTCCAGTGTAGGATCCCGAGATTAGACATCTTGATGATTTGAGGAGGTGGAGGTGGTAGGAGTGGTGGGTTGTTGAGGCTGCTGGTGGGTTCTGGAGACGAGGGCGTTGGCAACAACGGAGTGGGCTACTTCGACGACTTGATTGTAGGCATCTTGGGTGGTGGCTCTGGTATCGAGGAGTCGGACGGCTGCCTGTACGGCTTGAATGAGAAGGTTGGTGAGCTCGTTTACTGTGAAGAGGGTTTGCTGTTTGGAAGAGGAGGCAGAGGAAGGTGTCTGGATAGGCCGTTTAGGTATGGGGGTGTGGGAGTTTTGTCTAGGGTCCCGGGACCTAGTATGGTGAGTGGGTGTGTGTGTGGTCTGAGTGTTCTGGGTGTTACGTGTGACTGCATTGTGTGTTTGGGTGTTGCGTGGGGTGGAGGTGTTGGTGTGAGTGTTGCGTGTGGGGTTGATGGGAGTGTGAGTGTTGTTTGGGGGGATGGTAGGAGTGTGAGTGTTGTGTGATGGGGTGGATGGAGTTGGTGTGGGGGTGGGAGCTGTAGGAGGTGTGATCTGTGTGTTAGGAGCTGGGTTGGTGTAGTGTGGTGGGTTTTGGTTGGGGAGGTTAGGTGTGAGTGGGGCAGGAGGGGGCATTTGCCAAGGATTGGAGGTGGGGGGAGGAGCTGGGGTGAAGTTGGGGGTGGTGTGATTGGTGACAGGGGCAGAAGGAGGGGTTCTTTGAGGAATCCTCTTCAGCCTTTCTGGGCAGCGGTTGTTCCATGCGTGATGGTTCCCTTTGCAGTTCGGGCACTTGGCAACTGTTGCTTCTTTTGCCTTGAATTTTGTAAGGCAGCGGTCGGTGGAGTGTTTCCCACTGCAGATTCCATATCTCTCTGGGAAATGGCAAGTATTCCTGTGGTGCCCAAATCTTTGGCACCGGAAACATCTTAGGGGTTCTGGGGTGTACTCTCTTATGTAGAACTTGCCCCAGATGCCGAGGTTTACTTGTGAAGGGGGTGGACCACAGATGTGGACCAGAACCTGCTTTGATGGAACGGTTTGGCCCTCTATTTTGGAGGAGCAACGTGAGGCAGCCGTAATGTACGTTTGCTTGGTCAGAAGGTCAACTGACCAAGCAACAGGGAAGCCAATGACTATGTATTTTCTTATTTTTAGTGCAGGGTTCAACTCTATCAAGTGTGGTGAGCCTAGGCTGCGGATCTTCTTTGCGGCTTCTGCTGAGGCTGGGTGGATAATGAAGTCACCCTGTACGTTAGGCTTTATTTTGCAGCCATGCTCGGTGAGTTGGTCTTCCAACTCTCTGATGAGGTCATATGCCTCTTTCATGGAAGGAGCCTCAACTTTGAACTTGGAAATGGGCTCTCTATCAGACTTCGGGGCTGGGGGGGGGAACTGGGGCAGCAGCACTCTCATGGCTACTGTTAGAGGCTGTCCTTGCCCTCTTCTTTCCCACAACCGTCCACCCCTCTTGAGGGGGGTCGAGTTCCATTCCCCCCTCTGGGGGGGAAGCAAGAGAAGCGGCTGAGGCCATGACTAGCAACTAGTCATGGATATCACAGATTTCACTATTTATATGTTATTTGCACTGTTTGTCAATTTGATTAATGCAGTATAGGGGCCTTATGGCTTGATCACTTCACTTAATTGCAACACTACAACACTTAATCACTTATACAGTCTTCTATCTTTCTTCCCAACTCTCGTGGGAGAGGGAAGTGAAAACAGAGATTTGCTCAGGACACAATAATGTGTGTTCAATTAAACAAAAACAAAAAACACAAGCACAAGAAAACAACAAAATAAGGCAATCTTTCTGTTTCTCTCTTTGGCTCTCGTGAGAGAGGAAGAAAAGAAAACAGATATACTTAGGTTATATATCCTTGTGAAGACTTCCCCCTCAGGTCAGGGATGGAGTGGAGGAGGTGAAGTTCACTTTGTTGGTAGGAAGAGGCTTCAACTACTTAGGTTATATTTCCTTGTGGAAGCTTCCACCTCAGACAGGGATGGAGTGGAGGAGGCGAAGAGGCTTCAATTACCTATCACAATAGATATAAAAACAAATTAGAAACCTGAACACTTTCTATTTTCCTTTTCTTCCCGACTCTTATAAAAGAGAGAGAAGGGCAGGAAAAATTATTTTGGGTATATCACACACACAGTCACTTGTTTTCACTAAAACAAAAATCGGGAACACAAAACAAAACAAAACAAAAGCAGTCTTTGCTTCTTTTTCTGGCTCTCGTGAGAGTTAGTATGCTGTGGTCTCGGGGTCCCCTGTGCCAGGTAAGCTGCTGGGTGGTGTAGGCTTCTGCTATTGGCTGCTGGGTGGAGTCGGCTTCTGCTATTGGCTGCTGGCAAAGTGAGAGAGATAGGTCCTTCCACTACTGGAGCTGGAGCTAGACTGTCTCTAATGTCAGTCCATAAGCATGTGTGTGTGTATGTGCAGTTCAAAGCAGAATATGTTAAGGTACGCTATATGTTTCATTCTTTTTTATGATTATGACACCAGGACGGGCAAAAAAATATACGTAAATCTACCCTCAACAGCCCTGTGCACGAAGAAAACATAAAGAGAAACACATGGGGAGTATTGTGACTTGTCATATGTGAAGGGATAATAAGACATGTGTAACGAAAATCCAAGATTATTCGGTGTTGATATATATATATATATATATATATATATATATATATATATATATATATATAATATATATATATATATATATATATATATATATATATATATATATATATATATATATATATATATATATATATATATATAATATATATATATATCATGAAACACATGTGAATTTTGTCAATGTGAATGGTTATGGCTATGTAAGGAATTGCAAAAAATGTTGAGATCCTTTGAGCTTTCGAGAGTATTCCCTACTACTTGAAGGAATGATTCCTCTGAAGATTGTGGATATGTGAGTGAACATACATACGGACAGACAGTGAGTGTTCAAATGTACATACAGACTTTAATGCATGTGCATACTATTTATATTAGTTTCTTACCATGTGTTATGTATTTAAGCAGTTATGTATATTGCCAAAGATATTTTCCATTTAAAATTACCGCTTTCTACTAGCAAATGACTATCATTCTTAAGTACAAAGGGTATGGCTTGAAAGAAACCTATGTAGGATGTAATTCCTTTATATTTGATTCTGTATGAAGTACTTATGATTTTGATCCAAGTAGATTCTCATTTCTTGTAACACCATTAGTCGTAAGCTTTTATGTAACATATTATTAATCTCCCTTCTACGCAATAAATCCTGTTGAGGAGGGAGTGTTTTATATAATCCCAGTCATCTGTGACGAAAATGGGATATGTATTATAATAGTATCATTCATATATTAAGTAGCCTACACTTTGCAACATAAAAGATCTGCAAGATTATTATCATTCTAGTAGGTAATGGGATATGTATTATAATAGTAACATTCATATATTAAGTAGCCTACAATCGGCAACATAAAAGATCTGTAAGATTATTATCATTCTTGCAGGTAAGGAATTACATTATTGGACGACGAGATGAACGAACTCAGAAGAAAGAGTTGTGAGGGGAACGATAACAACAACCGATAACCAGTTCCTGCCAGATTTCTTCTGCTCAAGAGGACATCGCGCCTCAGACAGCCAGAAAGATTCATTCGTCAGCCAGCGAAAACCTTCTGCGGCATACGGAAAGAAAACATTCATCAATATAATTAATTTATGAATGTGTCTAAGCTAAGTCATTTTTAGTTACATGCATGTATATTATGTAGTGAAGGTTGCAGTACCTGAGTAAAGTTATGTGCCTGGATTAAGATAAAGATAATTATATAATAAGAAAAAGATAGTTAAAGGAAAGCAATTAGGCCTAGCCTATAGAAAATAAAGGCACAAGAATGATTTCCCAAATACCAGCACCATCTCATTTTTCTATTGAATGCGACCCTGGAACAGTGGCACATAGGTGGCGGAAATATATTGATTCATTCAAGATCTATTTGGATTGCTTGGTCACGAAAACTGACATGTAGAAGGTCAGCATACACTGCACAGCAGGCCCAAAGGTTCAGGATATATTTAAAGCACTAACCTTGAGGATAATACATATGATAAAGCCGTAGAAGCATTAGGGGACTATTTTAACCCCAGTGACATAGATATGTTTGTCACAAGATAAAAGAAGCAAAGTCAATTTTGCAAATATGATACCCATAACTCTGAGGAAGACTTAATAGTCGATTTAGTCATTTGTAAATGCAAATCCAGTGAGCTTAGAGAAAAGCCATTACAAGGTAAAGACTTGAATCTCCAATAGTTGTTGGAATTGCAAGAGCTTATGAACAGTCTCGAGCTCTAAATAAAAGGATTAAGGAAAATTAAAAAAAAAAACTCAGTCTGGAAGTGTAAATAAAGTAATGCAGTACAAACAACCGAATAAATCAGGCTCAAATAACCATAAATTAAAAAAACAGGAAACATTGAAAAAAGGTATAAGAACAATACTTCCAATTACTGGCAAGGGAATAAAGCACAGACACCTAATAGTAACAAATCTAAAGAATGTTACAGGTGTGGTTACAATAATCATCACCTGAATGATAGATATAAGTGTCCTGGTTATAACAATGTGTGCCAGTTTTGTGGATATTATGGAAATTTTGCCAGGAAATGTCTTAAGAAACAAACAAAACAAGCTGAAAAGAAAAACATACATTGTACAAAAGAAAGAGAACAAGAAAACTTAGAGCAAGAAAACTTCGCTTTCTAACTAAATTCCACTTACACAATAAGAGAATAATGTGTGAAGTACAAGTAAATGGAAAAGCTATAGAAATGCAGTTAGATACAGCTGCAGATTTACTGTAATTTCAGAAGAAGTAGCAAAGAGTATACCTTATCTGAAAATAGAGGAGGACACAAGTTCATTAATCACAGATTACAATAATTGAAAGATTGAAACAACAACGTCACAACCACATGAGATAATAGCAGTGATGTCCTTCAACTTCTGAAGTTTCTACAAGTCTGAACAACGCCAACTTTACCTTGATGAGCTCCGTATGAAAGCTGACAACTTACAACACCGGGAGGACATTAAAGATTTACGGCACTACTACAGATGATGTCACACGTGTGGAGCGGTACAGCTGGCCCACCCACACATGCTGTACCTACCCCCCCCCCACAATCCCGACAGACTTGTCTGTTAGTGTGAATTCCCAGGATACACCAGTACATCCTGCAACCCAAAGCCCTCCTGGTCATCTGTCTGTCACTTATTTCCACAAATATGCCCAAAGCTGCTTCTCCTCTTCCAAGCAACCCAGTGCAAGAAGGCCCGCCCACTCCACAAGCTGGTGATGCATTTCAAGTTTTTCGACAGTGGCGTCAGAGGTGGCACAACTTTGTTGTCATGATAGACCTTCAGAAAATGTCAAGAGAGAAACAGCTTATACAGCTTCACACGTGCATCTCCTTTGACTTACAAAAAGTTATGGAACCTACACTTGGCATCACCCCAGACTTTTCTCACCGTGGATGAAATACTCAACTATTTGCAAGATCACTTCAAGAATCTAAGGAACAAG
Source organism: Halocaridina rubra (assembly GCA_037179515.1). NCBI lineage: Eukaryota > Metazoa > Arthropoda > Malacostraca > Decapoda > Atyidae > Halocaridina > Halocaridina rubra. The sequence continues at coordinate 80,052 of JAXCGZ010022651.1, read as the reverse complement.
GCCAATCAATATCATGACCTACTCTGCTGTAAAAAAAGATGACAGTGAGTCCTTCAGCGACATTTATGTCCGCCTCAAAAACCTGACTGAAGAGGTAAACCTGCGTTCTAGCAATCCCATTACGTGTGCTGAGACACAGTTGAAGATGATAATCTTGATGGGTGTTCGAGATCAGGACCTTATACATATGCCTTATCCCTTTCGATGCGGACGCATCCATTCACACATTTGACATGTGCTGTAATATATATATATATATATATATATATATATATATATATATATATATATATATATATATATATATATATATATATATATATATATATCTGAGGCGGCAGGTCGAGGGTTCGCGCCCCGTCACGGACTGAGGTTAGTAAGGGCATACACTCAGGGTAGCGATTACATCTGCCAAAACAAGTCCTTCGTAAGAAGGCAACCGTCCAAGCCCTTAGCAGAAAAGGGAGTTCGTGACGTAAAACCGAATCCATATATATATATATATATATATATATATATATATATATATATATATATATATATATATATATATATATATATATATATATATATATATATGTCGTATGACTTCCGTCATGCTGAAGCCAGAATCTGAAACTTGTAACAGATCTTGAGCGGAAACGGTTGGTCGAGGGCACGGATATTTTATTACAATGTTTGTAGAAAGTGCCAAGGAAATATATGACCGGAACCGTGAGACTTAGGATCTGGCATCGAGAAGGGCAGGAAAGGCCAGGAAGTTAGCCATTTCCTAAACCACAAGAAACATAAGCAAGTGTTTCGTACGCAGGTACACGCCCAGGAGAGATGCCCAATAACTCCTCCCCGGAAGTAGGCGGGATTCCACTTTGAACCTGGCGTTGATTAGCTGGACTAGACCTCACTGATTTCATTGGAGGATTGGATGTTAAGCCACGCCCTGCCCCTGGGGGTATTTAAAGAGCCACCCAGGGCAGAGACAGTTAGTTAGAACTTTGCCAGGGGCACGAATAGATCATAGATTGTGATAGTCATAGGGTGGGGGCATTGAGGCGTCGGATGTGTTGTACTCTAGAATAAATATAAGCAAAGGAACTACTGCTTGTCCATTCTTACCTTGTACCCATCTGGTACTAATATTTATAACCTAATAATTAAAACGTTGCTAAGAAAAGCAATACGTCAGTGGTGGCAGTGCGGTACGGATCTTCACGAGAGGAAAAAAAAAAAAAAAAAAAAAAAAAAAAACACATACGAAGAGACAGGTGAATGCCAGTGCAGACCCGTGCAGAGAAAATAAGAATGGCAAAAGCAGAAATCCAACATCTCCCAATTCAAGAAATGAGTGACGAGGCCAAACACCGGAGAATTCTCGAACTGGAGGAGCAAGTGCGGCGCCTACAAGCACGCGCCGACGCCGCTCCGTCGAGAAGGAACTTGGCCGACGCCGACAGTGAAACCGACGCCTCAAACATCGACGAACAGCCGGCCGCTCCGAACCCCGTGGTGACACAGGGAACGCAGCAGGCCCAGCCCCCACCCTGTGCCCTGGTTGTAAAGACGCCTCGAGTTAAAAATTTACTTTTATACCTCGACGGCGCAAATGTAAAAGACCGTGAATGTCCGTCCATAATTCCCGCGACCGACTTCCTGAAATACTTGGGTCTGCGGATGAGAAGTGACGAGTGCTCAAATAGAGAATATTATAAAACTTTGAAGGAACTATTTCTAAGATATTTCTTAGTAAGCCGAAGTGTGACCGGAGCATTGAGTGAAAATGCCCATTACAAGAGGTATAAGTTGCCGGATCCGACCAAGAAGACGGCGATTCGACGATTTTACTCGAAGAGAAGAAGGAAAACCCGCTCCTTCCTTGCCTTCTGCCATGAAGTTTTTCAGGACCACCTCCTTAAAATAGCTAAGTACTTGTGATCTGTATCCAGTGAGTAATGGGACAATTAGTAAAAGAAATTGAGGTCGGTGGACGCCGCCATTTTATCTTGTAGTTATGCTTTGACTCAGCCAACCCGCTTATAAGGGGTGTGGCGCTTAATAAGTTGATAAAAGTAGAATTTCTGTACCCATTACTAACATGGATAATTTGTACTAATAGCTATAAGCAGTAATAAACTCCGTTTTTGTTATAATTTGAGTAATATAAAGAACTTGCGTTGGAAGAGTGTTCCATTTATTTGTATTAATGCCTAGATTGAATTTTAAGAACGCGAATGTATCGATTTTTAATTGAAAAAATTTAATGCACGTGAAATCACTGTTACAGTATATTAATTTCTTAAGTGTAAGAATTACAGTGAGTAATATACTTGAATCTGCTTTTAAGGTTTTACTTAGAACACGTGTGGTTTTCGAGAAAGGAATGCGGAAGTGACCATTCGATCTCCCAACCTCGTTATTATAAATCTGTAGTAATTGTACTGATCCTTGATATTTTAAAGTACGTGTAAAATCATTTTTATATAAATTTCTTAAAGCGTAAGAAATAGTGTTAAGATTGCGCCTGTTTTTAAGTTTTTTTTCTTTTTTTTTGTTTTTTATCCGCGGGAGTAATGTTTTAGCGAAAGAAAGACATAAACGACAGATCGTTCTTTTTGTGTTATGATGATGGGGAATCAATATTACGATACGTGTGTGGCATGTTTTTTTTGAAGAATAAGAAATTTCGTGATATTAGTTAGAGATGAGTTTTTTTATTTAAAGCTATGCAGGCGAAAGTAAGAGTAAATTAGAGGAATTTGTGCTGTCCTAGAATAGGGAAGGTTTTTCAGTGTCACCCAAACGTAGCTTCAAGGGAGTAGAATGTTTGTTTGTTCGTTAGAATGGGACCTAGGACTGGTGAGGAAGTCTGTGACCGCACGGCTCAGCCGAGATTTCACCGTTACTCTCCTTCAGAGAGATAAGGGAAAGGAAAACCAACGTTGTAAATAAAAGGAAATTTTCCATAGACAGAGAGAAAGGGAATGCAAGTTTGAATGTGAGCGCATGTGAGCGAATGAGTATAATGAGTGTAATAGGGGTATAATGGGGGGGGTTGCTCTAGGGGGTGAAATCGCGGAAAGCACCGTTAGGAAGCATGATTGGGGAGTCTGCGAGGATCATTCCACTGCTCCGCCAGGTCCTTCTGCATGCCATATCAGAGTGTATTTATGGGAGGTGATGCGCTGTTGCAATATCTAGTGAGGGATATGGATGAGAAGGTAATTCTCCACCTGCCCAGATATGGTTGAAATGCCGAGTTTGTTTTATTTTTGTTTTGTCCCCTACTCCGCCATTGAGATTATTATTCGATTTCCGAGAGATTCCAAGATAGATGTTACGTGATAAAGGACGGGAATCTATGAATGATTCTTTATTTTCTTTGCTAGCTGCAGTATATACATTATTTGTCTGAAGAGATATGTTAGATTGATAAAGTAAAACTTTGCGAGTTTTAGCCATGATAATGTTTTATCAAAATTATTTCGGCTTGGTCATAAAGAAAGAGTGAGAGCTGACACGAAATGACAACAAGGATGTTACACAGCTGTATCCCGTATTTGAGAGAGCAGATATAAGTCAAATTCGAGATAGTAAAAGAAGATATATATTTTATGTTTGAATTGTTTATGTACAACTCCGTACGAGATTTTGAAGTTTAAGCAAAATGCATTCCTTACTGTTGATAATGAAATATACTTTTTGTTTTTATTATTGCATACACAGAGATAGACTTTTTATATTCTTAGATACCCGTTTTTGTTATAGTTCTTTTTGTATTGAAGAAATCTTTAAAATCTTACTTAAAGGATTCTGAAAAGATTATCTAGAGATAACCATGGTTAATCCCTAGCATTTTCATGAATTTTAGATTACAATCGGGCTAATTAAAGATAATTGAGATTATTAGAGATTATTTGCTGAGTTTTAAAGTTAAAATTAATGACACTTAAGTCCTTTTTAAGAAGTTGTTAAGAAAAAGATATTTGTACTTTTGTTGATAGTAGTAGGGATAGTGTCACATATGATTTTAATCAGAGTGGGTGCGCTCCGACTCAACCCTCTGATTTATAGCAAGAAAAGGATTGTCATTATAGACAAGGATGTGTATGCCGTTACAGTAAAGTCCTTATCAAGATTAAACAGAGAGGAATGGATTTATGCTTCGACAGTTCTGCAGTTGTACACTAAGTTCTTTTGCTTTTGTTTTGTTAATGAGGAAATAAGAATAGCCCTCTGACAATAAACGTAAGGCTCTATCGATAGTCATTGCTAACGTTTATTCACGTTCATTTGTTTATTTATTTTATTATTAGAGATACTCTGCGACAATTTTTTATTTTCAGTACAAGTAAAAGACAGAGGCCCGTCTCAGCTGACACAGACTGGAGGCCATGACGTATTTCAAGGTCGCCCAGTCTCTCTCTCTCTCTCTCTCTCTCTCTCTCTCTCTCTCTCTCTCTCTCTCTCTCTCTCTCTCTCTCTCTCCTACCTTTCACTCGACGCTGAGCCTGACAGAGGCTCCGTTCAATGCTAAAAGAACGTTGCTGTCTTTGAGTTTTTTTTGTGTGTTTTTTTCAGCGAAGCTAGGCGATAATTGTGCCTACATTTCATTGCAGTCAATAGATTGTTGCATGCTGTTATTGCATAAATACTGATAAGATATCGATAGTACCGCCATTTGCATAAATATTTTTGCCACATGTCGCAACTGTTTAGAGAATAAATAGAACTCCCGTTGACAAATTGTGGAGCCAGCAAGTTGCCACTTATGCTATATATATATACATTGATTATGACAGCAGGAATTTGAATATTAAAGGAGACTGTTAGAATAAGCATCACTATGAAACATAAGTATAGAACTCTGTTCTTACTTCTGAATATCAGTCTCCATTGTATATATATTGATATTTTTGATTTAGTATATTTATTTTTATTGTTTATTATTCTTATTTTTTAATCATGATTATTAGTAATGTTATTATGTTGACTGATATTGTTGCTATCTCTCAATGGCCTGTTGCTAATTATTATTTTTGAAATGAAATCAGCAGTAACTTGATGATTTGTATCTTTTATCTGAATTCATACTTGATGTTACTGTAGCCACCGCTAATAAGAATGTTTCTTTAGTGGCTTTTCTCAGCATTTAATGATTGTTCTTTTTGACATTTATAGTAGAGTAATGCTATGTAGCAGTTGCTAAGTCCTAAGTATCTTGGAATAATAATCTAGTTGTGTAGACACATACCTTCCATTACCACCCTATTCCTAGGCAGCCCCGACCTGCAAGTTCTAAAAGTCTTTAGATTTTGTCCGTCAGACAAGTCCCTAGTGCCCATTGAATAGAGATTGCAATCACTTGCAGTTGCAGGGGAGGCAAAGTATAGCCTCGATTACCAACGTATGGCCATTGTTGGTACCCTGAAGTCATAGGGAACCTTTCCTACAACTGTAGTAGTGACATAGGTTCAAACTTTCATCCCGCGATCTACTTCGAAGGTACGTGTGGAGGACCGTACAGGAAGAGAAACGCTGTGACGTTGCAGGTCTCCTGCGTGGTGATCTTAGCCAAGATCGGCCGAGGGCGGGACGAGGAAGCCGGGCTGGAAGGATTAGCGGGATGGGCCCAGTCCTTGTCCTTTTTGTTTTGCCTAACCGAGTAACGGAGATATGGCAACAAACCTGGGCCTGCAGCGAGGACGGCGGGGGAGTGAAAGCGAAAGAATCCCCGAGGGAAACCGTGGAATCGCACCTAGCAAGAATTCATGAGTAAGGGACAGAGAAAACGAAAGTCGTCCTAAGACAGGGAGGACAGTCCTAAAAGAGTAAAAGTTTTAAACTACTTTAAAAAAACCCAGGTAATCTTGATGAAATCCCAGAAACAAGGAGATCCCCATACGTGTCATAACTGTAGTAAAAAGAGAGGAAAAGAAACGCAGAAATATTTTAAAATATTTTAATAGTACCTTTAGAAGCCACGTAAATGAGAAAGAAAAATAATCCCTATACATGTCCAAACTTTAGTGAAGAGAGAAAGAAGGGTATTTAAAAAAAAAAAAAAAAATCCCTTATTAGTTAATTAAAATTACCTCCGTATTAGAACTGAAAAAATGGGAAAGAAAATGTCCCCACCGTCTTTTTTGCTAAAAGAAAAAAAAAAAAAAAAAGAGAGACAAAATATTTTTATTTTTATGTTTATTTTTTTTGTTTTGCTAGCTTTAAGATAATTTTAAGCGAAAACTCAGAGTCTCCCTTAAATATAGTGTTGAGTAAGTGCCATTGATAAAGTGTATGATTTGAACTAAGATTAATAAGTTATTTTCTGCTTAAATAATATTAGTGTTTTGTTTTAGCATTATTATTATTTGAATTATGATTTAATCTTTAGATTCATTAAGTTTTTATGTTAAGTGGTCTCTGAATAGTAATTGCATATAAAGACGATAAATATTTTGACTTTACACACAGTCAAACATGTTTTGTTTCAGGAGTAGTTTTTAAGGCTTAATTTTAAGACAAATCAATGCCCCTAATAATGATAGGAATAGAATTTATGAAGGTAAGGTCTCTTATAGAAATTACTGTTGATGTTATAGTCTATTGCATTTTACATGTTTATACATGCTAATACTCTACTTAATTGTTTGCTAATGTTCTAAATGAGTCATAATCCTACTGTAATTAACTCAATGTTGTCTTTTAAAGAAACGAGAGAAGTAGATGAATTAATGTTTTGATTTAAACTGACTTTTTGATCTTAATTAATGTTTAATATTCGTTTCACACTGGAATTATGTTGTTTAAATATAAGAATATGTTTGTATTACAGATTTCCAACAAGGAAATAGACCCTGCATGCTCTAGTTGTCTGTAAAAGTACTCTATATATGTTATGTTTGTGTAATTTGTATAGGAATTCTTAGAAAATAGCTTAAATAATTTGGCCCCATTTCTATTGTAAACTAATGTTAGCTAGGATATGTCCAAGAGCTCCTGGAAAATTAGCCCATGCTTCGACTGAAATAAGAGATATTTCAGTTTTGGTTGGGAGGGATGTCGTATGACTTCCGTCATGCTGAAGCCAGAATCTGAAACTTGTAACAGATCTTGAGTGGAAACGGTTGGTCGAGGGCACGGATATTTTATTACAATGTTTGTAGAAAGTGCCAAGGAAATATATGACCGGAACCGTGAGACTTAGGATCTGGCATCGAGAAGGGCAGGAAAGGCCAGGAAGTTAGCCATTTCCTAAACCACAAGAAACATAAGCAAGTGTTTCGTACGCAGGTACACGCCCAGGAGAGATGCCCAATAACTCCTCCCCGGAAGTAGGCGGGATTCCACTTTGAACCTGGCGTTGATTAGCTGGACTAGACCTCACTGATTTCATTGGAGGATTGGATGTTAAGCCACGCCCTGCCCCTGGGGGTATTTAAAGAGCCACCCAGGGCAGAGACAGTTAGTTAGAACTTTGCCAGGGGCACGAATAGATCATAGATTGTGATAGTCATAGGGTGGGGGCATTGAGGCGTCGGATGTGTTGTACTCTAGAATAAATATAAGCAAAGGAACTACTGCTTGTCCATTCTTACCTTGTAACCACGCTACCATAATTATAAATATATATACGTAGGAGGAAAAGCCCTACGTCAGTGGTGACGCTCGGTGGGATAATAATAAAATCCCTACGTCAGTGGTGTCATTAGATGGGATAATCAAAACCTCTACGTCATATATATAGAGAGAGAGAGAGAGAGAGAGAGAGAGAGATATATATATATATATATATATATATATATATATATATATATATATATATATATATATATATATATATATATATATATATATATATATATATATATATATATATATAGTTTGTTTCCTAATACTGTATAGAAATATTATGTTCAATTCCCCATATTATGTTGTTCGTTTCCTGTCCTCTATGTTCGTGTGTGTATCCTATTACCATTCTCTTCCTTTATTTATATTGATTTTTTTTTTGGCAAGCTTTTATTAATATTTAGCTTGTAGAGTATACCGAATCCTCATTGCACTATATTGCTGAATATTAAATTTTGCTGAATATCAAATTTTGCCAGTACGGTATAAATATATGCCACACCTGTTATCACTTTAAAGGAATTATATTTAGCTTTAATTTTCACTTTTTAATTCATATTCTTTATTTTTTTTATTTGCTATATCTCTTTTTCAATGTTGACAAAAGAAGACTTATTTTAGTCAGCCAGATTCCTATCTCAAATGTAACAAGGGATTTGTAGCCTTGTAGAAAACATTTTTAAAAGTCTTTTAACTCTAGCCTTTTCTTGATCACTTAATAACTCACGTAATGAAGTTCTTGCAGTCATTTTTAATACTGTATTAGTATTTACTACTTGATCAACCACTAACATGCCCTCTCCTAGTTTATGTACAGTATGTACTTTTGCTAAACCGATTTGCAATTTTTTATGCTTCATTTCCCTTTGACAATTAGAGGACTGCAAACATTTGCAGGTGTAGTGCATGCTTGCTACCTTGGTTGTGTGTTTGAATAGGCCTGTGCTAGTGCCCAGACAAGAGATCGGATTCTCTCTGTTTGTGATGGCCATGTAAGCCCTTATTTTTTACTCAGGGTTTCCTCCTTAGATCTCTGATTGCAGAGTAGGATTGTAGATGGAGAACTGAGTCCAGTAGAAAGGATTTGAAAGAGAAGCGTAAAAGTAGGCACCTCATAAACCGAGTCAAATCAGAAAGGAGACGACAGATGTTCACCTGATGCTCTCCAAATCTCCGGTGGCAACCCTATGTGGCGTGGTCTGAAACCACTATGGGTACAACATGGGTCTATTTCTCTACAGAGACGCAGGAGAATACAAAAAAAGGAGAGCTACAGCATTTCAAGTCAGTTGAATTCCAATTGGGGATATGGAGAAACGTATTCAAAATATACCCAGTTTTTTTTTTTTTTTTTTTTTAGACTGAAGCAAGGTTGTCTTAATGTATTATTAAACTGAGCTAACCTGATGTTCATTCATTTAATTATTTGTACTTCCAGATGTTTTACAAATCTTTACAATTTAATGGATGCATAAACCTATTGTATGTGTGTGTTTGTGTGTGATTCCCTACTTGTGATTACCTAATTGTGCTTACGGGAAAGAGCCAAAGCTCGTATCTTCCCGTCTCCTGATCGGTTCCATTTTCTACTTAGTGATTCTTATCATACCTGTCCTTAAAACTATGGATTGAGATAGAATTAACTACCTCCTCGCATAGCGAATTCCAATTATCAACTACTCTTTCACTGAAAAAGTATTTCCTTACATCCAGCAAAGAAGTTTTTTTACGAAACTTCAAACTATGACCTCTAGTTCTAGAGCCTGCCATATCAAAATTTCGATCCCTATCCACTCTATCATAACCATGAAGGAATTTAAAGACTGTCACCATATCCCCCCCCTCAATCTTCTACCTTCGAGTGATGGTAAGTCTAATTCCCTCAGCCTCTCATCATAACTGAGATTACGTATTTCTGGCACCAGTTTCGTGGCATGTCTTTGAACTTTTTCAAGCTTAGCTATGTGCTTTTTCAAGTGCGGAATCCAAAAGGGGGTTGCATATTCGAGTTTTGGCCTCACATAGGTTACAATAATACTCCTAAACATTTCCTTGTCCATATGCCTGAAGGCTACCCTTACATTTGATAAGAATGCATATGCTGCCCTTACTATGCCATTTATATGTATTTCTGGAGACAAATCTGCCAGTATGTTTACTCCTAGATCTCTCTCATTTTTTGTCTCTTGAAGTTGTACTCAAGCCACTGAGTAGTCAAGCTTGGGCCTTCTTGCACTTGTACCCATTCTCATTACCTTACATTTTGAAGTACTGAATTTCATTAGCCACTTTTCTGACTACTCATGCAGACTATTTAGATCTTCCTGAACTTCTCTACCATTGTTCTCGTTTCTTACTTTCTTCACAATCTTTGCATCATTTGCAAACATATTCATGAATGAATTTACAGACTCTGGTAGGTCATTTAAAAATACAAGGAACAAAAGTGAGTGTAATTACCTAATTATAATTACCTAATTGTGTTTACGGGAAAGAGCCAAAGCTCGTATCTTCCCGTCTCCTGATCGGTTCCATTTTATACTTAGTGATACTTATCATACCTGTCCTTAAAACTATTGATTGAGATAGCATTAACTACCTCCTCGCATAGCGAATTCCTATTATCAACTACTCTTACAATGAAAAAGTATTTCCTTACATCCTGCAAAGAAGTTTTCTTACGAAGCTTCAAACTATGACCTCTAGTTCTAGAGCCTGCCATATCAAAATATCGATCCCTATCCACTCTATCATAACCATGAAGGAATTTAAAGACTGTCACCATATCCCCCCTCAATCTTCTATCTTTGAGTGATGGTAAGTCTAATTCCCTCAGCCTCTCATCATAACGGAGATTGCGTATTTCTGGCACCAGTTTCGTGGAATGTCTTTGAACTTTTTCAAGCTTAGCTATGTGCTTTTTCAAGTGCGGATTCCAAAAGGGGGCTGCATATTCGAGTTTTGGCCTCACATAGGTTACATAATTATTTCTGGACATTTCCTTGTCCATGTGCCTGAAGGCTACCCTTACATTTGATAAGAATGCATGTGCTGCCCTTACTATGCCATTTATATGTATTTCTGGAGACAAATCTGCCAGTATGTTTACTCCTAGATCTCTCTCATTTTCTGTCTCTTGAAGTTGTACTCCAGCCACTGAGTAGTCAAGCTTGGGCCTTCTTGCACTTGTACCCATTCTCATTACCATACATTTTGAAGTATTGAATTTCATTAGCCACTTTTCTGACTACTCATGCAGACTATTCAGATCTTTCTGAAGTTCTCTACCATTGTTCTCGTTTCTTACTTTCTTCACAATCTTTGCATCATTTGCAAACATATTCATAAATGAATTTACAGACTCTGGTAGATCATTTACATATACAAGGAACAAAAGAGGCCCTAAAACTGAACCCTTTGGAACTCCACTATTAACTCCTCTCCATTCAGACACTGTCTTACTCTAACCCTCTGTTTCCTTCCTTCTAAGTAAGTTTTTATCCATTCCCAGACATTTCCACCTATTCTAGCCATTCCTTGCATTTACAGACTCTGGTGGGTCATTTACAAATACAAGGAACAAAAGTGTGTGTGATTACCTAATTGTGATTACCTAATTGTGTTTACGGGAAAGAGCCCAATGCTCGTATCTTCCCGTCTCCTGATCGGTTCCATTTTATACTTAATGATACTTATCATACCTGTCCTTAAAACTATTGATTGAGATAGCATTAACTACCTCCTCGCATAGCGAATTCCTATTATCAACTACTCTTACAATGAAAAAGTATTTCCTTACATCCTGCAAAGAAGTTTTCTTACGAAGCTTCAAACTATGACCTCTAGTTCTAGAGCCTGCCATATCAAAATATCGATCCCTATCCACTCTATCATAACCATGAAGGAATTTAAAGACTGTTACCATATCCCCCCCTCAATCTTCTAGCTTTGAGTGATGGTAAGTCTAATTCCCTCAGCCTCTCATCATAACGGAGATTGCGTATTTCTGGCACCAGTTTCGTGGAATGTCTTTGAACTTTTTCAAGCTTAGCTATGTGCTTTTTCAAGTGCGGATTCCAAAAGGGGGCTGCATATTCGAGTTTTGGCCTCACATAGGTTACATAATTATTTCTGGACATTTCCTTGTCCATGTGCCTGAAGGCTACCCTTACATTTGATAAGAATGCATATGCTGCCCTTACTATGCCATTTATATGTATTTCTGGAGACAAATCTGCCAGTATGTTTACTCCTAGATCTCTCTCATTTTCTGTCTCTTGAAGTTGTACTCCAGCCACTGAGTAGTCAAGCTTGGGCCTTCTTGCACTTGTACCCATTCTCATTACCATACATTTTGAAGTATTGAATTTCATTAGCCTTTTGTGACTACTCATGCAGACTATTCAGATCTTCCTGAAGTTCTCTACCATTGTTCTCGTTTCTTACTTTCTTCACAATCTTTGCATCATCTGCAAACATATTCATAAATTAATTTACAGACTCTGGTAGATCATTTACATATACAAGGAACAAAAGAGGCCCTAAAACTGAACCCTTTGGAACTCCACTATTAACTCCTCTCCATTCAGACACTGTCTTACTCTAACCCTCTGTTTCCTTCCTTCTAAGTAAGTTTTTATCCATTCCCAGACATTTCCACCTATTCTAGCCATTGCTTGCATTTACAGACTCTGGTGGGTCATTTACAAATACAAGGAACAAAAGTGTGTGTGATTACCTAATTGTGATTACCTAATTGTGTTTACGGGAAAAAGCCCAATGCTCGTATCTTCCCGTCTCCTGATCGGTTCCATTTTATACTTAATGATACTTATCATACCTGTCCTTAAAACTATGGATTGAGATAGCATTAACTACCTCCTCGCTTAGCCAATTCCAATTATCAACTACTCTTACACTGAAAAAGTATTTCCTTACATCCTGCAAAGAAGTTTTCTTACGAAGCTTCAAACTATGACCTCTAGTTCTAGAGGAAGCCATATCAAAATATCGATCCCTATCCACTCTATCATAACCATGAAGGAATTTAAAGACTGTTACCATATCCCCCCTCACTCTTCTAGCTTCGAGTGATGGTAAGTCTAATTCCCTCAGCCTCTCATCATAACTGAGATTGCGTATTTCTGGCACCAGTTTCGTGGCATGTCTTTGAACTTTTTCAAGCTTAGCTATGTGCTTTTTCAAGTGCGAATTCCAAAAGGGGGCTGCATATTCGAGTTTTGGCCTCACATAGGTTACATAATTATTTCTGGACATTTCCTTGTCCATATGCCTGAAGGCTACCCTTACATTTGATAAGAATGCATATGCTGCCCTTACTATGCCATTTATATGTATTTCTGGAGACAAATCTGCCAGTATGTTTACTCCTAGATCTCTCTCATTTTCTGTCTCTTGAAGTTGTACTCCAGCCACTGAGTAGTCAAGCTTGGGCCTTCTTGCACTTGTACCCATTCTCATTACCATACATTTTGAAGTATTGAATTTCATTAGCCTTTTGTGACTACTCATGCAGACTATTCAGATCTTCCTGAAGTTCTCTACCATTGTTCTCGTTTCTTACTTTCTTCACAATCTTTGCATCATCTGCAAACATATTCATAAATTAATTTACAGACTCTGGTAGATCATTTACATATACAAGGAACAAAAGAGGCCCTAAAACTGAACCCTTTGGAACTCCACTATTAACTCCTCTCCATTCAGACACTGTCTTACTCTAACCCTCTGTTTCCTTCCTTCTAAGTAAGTTTTTATCCATTCCCAGACATTTCCACCTATTCTAGCTATTGCTTGCATTTACAGACTCTGGTGGGTCATTTACAAATACAAGGAACAAAAGTGTGTGTGATTACCTAATTGTGATTACCTAATTGTGTTTACGGGAAAGAGCCCAATGCTCGTATCTTCCCGTCTCCTGATCGGTTCCATTTTATACTTAATGATACTAATCATACCTGTCCTTAAAACTATGGATTGAGATAGCATTAACTACCTCCTCGCTTAGCCAATTCCAATTATCAACTACTCTTACACTGAAAAAGTATTTCCTTACATCCTGCAAAGAAGTTTTCTTACGAAGCTTCAAACTATGACCTCTAGTTCTAGAGGAAGCCATATCAAAATATCGATCCCTATCCACTCTATCATAACCATGAAGGAATTTAAAGACTGTTACCATATCCCCCCTCACTCTTCTAGCTTCGAGTGATGGTAAGTCTAATTCCCTCAGCCTCTCATCATAACTGAGATTGCGTATTTCTGGCACCAGTTTCGTGGCATGTCTTTGAACTTTTTCAAGCTTAGCTATGTGCTTTTTCAAGTGCGAATTCCAAAAGGGGGCTGCATATTCGAGTTTTGGCCTCACATAGGTTACATAATTATTTCTGGACATTTCCTTGTCCATGTGCCTGAAGGCTACCCTTACATTTGATAAGAATGCATATGCTGCCCTTACTATGCCATTTATATGTATTTCTGGAGACAAATCTGCCAGTATGTTTACTCCTAGATCTCTCTCATTTTCTGTCTCTTGAAGTTGTACTCCAGCCACTGAGTAGTCAAGCTTGGGCCTTCTTGCACTTATACCCATTCTCATTACCATACATTTTGAAGTATTGAATTTCATTAGCCTTTTGTGACTACTCATGCAGACTATTCAGATCTTCCTGAAGTTCTCTACCATTGTTCTCGTTTCTTACTTTCTTCACAATCTTTGCATCATCTGCAAACATATTCATAAATTAATTTACAGACTCTGGTAGATCATTTACATATACAAGGAACAAAAGAGGCCCTAAAACTGAACCCTTTGGAACTCCACTATTAACTCCTCTCCATTCAGACACTGTCTTACTCTAACCCTCTGTTTCCTTCCTTCTAAGTAAGTTTTTATCCATTCCCAGACATTTCCACCTATTCTAGCTATTGCTTGCATTTACAGACTCTGGTGGGTCATTTACAAATACAAGGAACAAAAGTGTGTGTGATTACCTAATTGTGATTACCTAATTGTGTTTACGGGAAAGAGCCCAATGCTCGTATCTTCCCGTCTCCTGATCGGTTCCATTTTATACTTAATGATACTAATCATACCTGTCCTTAAAACTATGGATTGAGATAGCATTAACTACCTCCTCGCTTAGCCAATTCCAATTATCAACTACTCTTACACTGAAAAAGTATTTCCTTACATCCTGCAAAGAAGTTTTCTTACGAAGCTTCAAACTATGACCTCTAGTTCTAGAGGAAGCCATATCAAAATATCGATCCCTATCCACTCTATCATAACCATGAAGGAATTTAAAGACTGTTACCATATCCCCCCTCACTCTTCTAGCTTCGAGTGATGGTAAGTCTAATTCCCTCAGCCTCTCATCATAACTGAGATTGCGTATTTCTGGCACCAGTTTCGTGGCATGTCTTTGAACTTTTTCAAGCTTAGCTATGTGCTTTTTCAAGTGCGAATTCCAAAAGGGGGCTGCATATTCGAGTTTTGGCCTCACATAGGTTACATAATTATTTCTGGACATTTCCTTGTCCATGTGCCTGAAGGCTACCCTTACATTTGATAAGAATGCATATGCTGCCCTTACTATGCCATTTATATGTATTTCTGGAGACAAATCTGTCAGTATGTTTACTCCTAGATCTCTCTCATTTTCTGTCTCTTGAAGTTGTACTCCAGCCACTGAGTAGTCAAGCTTGGGCCTTCTTGCACTTGTACCCATTCTCATTACCATACATTTTGAAGTATTGAATTTCATTAGCCTTTTGTGACTACTCATGCAGACTATTCAGATCTTCCTGAAGTTCTCTACCATTGTTCTCGTTTCTTACTTTCTTCACAATCTTTGCATCATCTGCAAACATATTCATAAATTAATTTACAGACTCTGGTAGATCATTTACATATACAAGGAACAAAAGAGGCCCTAAAACTGAACCCTTTGGAACTCCACTATTAACTCCTCTCCATTCAGACACTGTCTTACTCTAACCCTCTGTTTCCTTCCTTCTAAGTAAGTTTTTATCCATTCCCAGACATTTCCACCTATTCTAGCTATTGCTTGCATTTACAGACTCTGGTGGGTCATTTACAAATACAAGGAACAAAAGTGTGTGTGATTACCTAATTGTGATTACCTAATTGTGTTTACGGGAAAGAGCCCAATGCTCGTATCTTCCCGTCTCCTGATCGGTTCCATTTTATACTTAATGATACTTATCATACCTGTCCTTAAAACTATGGATTGAGATGGCATTAACTACCTCCTCGCTTAGCCAATTCCAATTATCAACTACTCTTACACTGAAAAAGTATTTCCTTACATCCTGCAAAGAAGTTTTCTTACGAAGCTTCAAACTATGACCTCTAGTTCTAGAGGAAGCCATATCAAAATATCGATCCCTATCCACTCTATCATAACCATGAAGGAATTTAAAGACTGTTACCATATCCCCCCTCACTCTTCTAGCTTCGAGTGATGGTAAGTCTAATTCCCTCAGCCTCTCATCATAACTGAGATTGCGTATTTCTGGCACCAGTTTCGTGGCATGTCTTTGAACTTTGTCAAGCTTAGCTATGTGCTTTTTCAAGTGCGAATTCCAAAAGGGGGCTGCATATTCGAGTTTTGGCCTCACATAGGTTACATAAATATTTCTGAACATTTCCTTGTCCATGTGCCTGAAGGCTACCCTTACATTTGATAAGAATGCATATGCTGCCCTTACTATGCCATTTATATGTATTTCTGGAGACAAATCTGCCAGTATGTTTACTCCTATGTGTGTGATTACCTAATTGTGATTACCTAATTGTGTTTACGGGAAAGAGCCCAAAGCTCGTATCTTCCCGTCTCCTGATCGGTTCCATTTTTAGACTTAGTGATACTTATCATACCTGTCCTTAAAACTATGGATTGAGGTAGCATTAACTACCTCCTCGCTTAACGAATTCCAATTATCAACTACTCTTACACTGAAAAAGTGTAATTACCTAATTGTGCTTACGGGAAGAGCCCTAAGCTCGTAACTTCCCGTCTCCAGATCGGTTTCATTTTGTACTTAGTGATACTTATCATACTTGTCTTAAAAACTATGGATTGAGGTAGCATTAACTACCTCCTCGCCTAGCGAATTCCAGTTATCAACTACTCTTACATTAAAAAAGTACTTTCTTACATAAAATTAAGAAGTTTTCTTTCGAAGATTCAAACTATTACCTCTAGTTCTAGAGCCAGCCATATCAAAATATCGATCCCTATCCACTTTGTTATACCCATGAAGAAATTTAAAGACTGTCAACCCCCTCAATCTTCTAGCTTCGAGTGATGGTAAGCCGAATTCCCTCAGTCTCTCATCATAACTGAGATAGCACCTTTCTTGCACCAGTTTCGTGGCATGTCTTTGAACTATTTCCAGCTTAACTGCGTGCTTTTTCAAGTGTGGATTCCAAAAGGGAGCTGCATATTCGAGTTTTGCCCTCACATAGGTTACATAAATAATTCTAAATATTTCCTTGTCCATGTGCCTGAAGGTTACCCTTACATTTGATATGAAAGCATATGCTGCCCTTACTATGCCATTTGTATGCATTTCTGGAGTCAAATCGGCAAGCATGCTTACTCCTAGATCTCTCTCATTCTCTGTCTCTTGAAGTTCTACTCCTGCCACCGAGTAGTCAAGCTTGGGCCTTCTTGAACTTGTACACATTCTCATTACCTTACAGTTTGTAAGTATTGAATTTCATTTGCCACTTTTCTGACCACTCATGCAGACTATTTAGATCTTCTTGAAGTTCTCTAACATTGTTCTCGTTTCTTAGTTTCTTCACAATCGTTGCACCATCTGTAAACATATTCATGCATGAATTTACAGACACTGGTAAGTCATTTACATATACAAGGAACAAAATTGGCCCTAAAACTGAGCACTGTGGAACTACAACACTAACTCATCTCGATTCAGACACTGAGTGTCTTACTCTAACCCTCTGTTTCCTTCCTTCTAAGTATGATTTTATACATTCCAATTCATTTCCACTATGCTTGCCATTGCTTGTAGTTTCTTAATAAGTCTCTCGTGTGGGACAGTGTCAAATTCTTCCTGGGAGTCTAGGAATATGCAATATGCCAGCCCTCTCTTTCCTGTAAGATTGGGCATACCTCATCATAAATTTCTAATAAGTTTGTTACTGTTATTCTACCTTCTCTGAAGCCATGTCGTCTCACTGACAAAAAGTTGAAGAATTCCAAGTGAAGAGAGATATGTTCCTTGGTAATTTTTCCATAACTTTGCAAACTATGCTGGTCAACGAAACAGGTCTATAGCTGAGAGCTGCATCCCTCCTTCCCTCTTTGAAGACAGGTACCACGTTCGCTTGTTTCCAACATCTTGGAATGTTCCCTGATTCCAGGGATTTTTCAAATATGATACATTGTGCTGCTGATATTGATTTAGTTATTTCTTAAGTACATAAAGGGATATATCATTAGGACCTGTAGCTTTATGGGAATCTAACTCCATTAGCGCTTTGCATACCTCTGTGGCTGAAAAGATGATGCTCTCTAATACCAGCCCATAAGTGTGTGTGTGTGTGTATGTGCACTTCAAAGCAGAATATATTAAGGTACGCTATATGTTTTTTTTTTTTTTATGATTATGACACCAGGACGGGCAAAAAAATAAGTAAATCTACCCTCATCAGCCGTGTGCACGAAGAAAACATAAAGAGAAACAGATGGGGAGTATTGTGAATTGTCACATGTGAAGGGATAAGACATGTGTAACGAAAATCCAAGAATATTCGGTGTTGATATATATATATATATATATATATATATATATATATATATATATATATATATATATATATATATATATATATATATATATATATATATATATATATATATATATATATATATATATATATATATATATATATATATATATATATATATATATATATATATATATACATACATACATACATTTGTTATACACAAATGCTGATGGATTAGCTGGTAAGGCAGTAGAATTAAAAGATAGGATTCACAACAGTAAGGCAGATATAGTAGCAATTACAGAGACTAAGTTGAGTGAGGACATAAAAAGTGTCACAGTTTTTCCTAAGGGCTTCAGAATACTAAGGGTTGAAAGATGTGAGAGGACTGGTGGAGGGATAGCACTGCTCATAAGTGAGAGGATTCAAGTTGAAGAAATAAACTTGGCTATAGAAAGTGAGTTCAGGGAATTTCTTGTTGCTCGCATAAATACTGGGTCAGAGAGCATTATAATAACTGTTGTATACAACCCACCAAGGAACCAAAATAGGCTTGAAATTTATGAGGAAAGTCATATAGGTACTATTGAAGTCATAAACTCAGTTGTTAACATGGCACGGGAGAAAAAATGTAGGATTTTGATTATGGGAGACTTTAATCATAAAGAGATAGATTGGATAAATCTTGACCCACACAGTGGTGAGGACTCATTTGGGGCAAGATTCCTAGATTGCGTACAAGGGAATTTCCTACACCAACATGTAATGGAACCAACAAGAGCCAGGGGTGGGGATGAGCCATCACTACTTGATCTAGTGTTCACAGATAATGTGTTAGATATTGAAAATATTGAGTATGAACCACCAATTGGAAAGAGTGACCACTGTGTGTTGTTGATGGAGTATATCATTGAAGATATTCTTCCTGAGAGTAGAGGCACTGAGGACATGAGGAGGAACTATCGGAAAGCAGATTACATCAAAATGAATGAGCTTTTTGCAGTTATTGACTGGAGAACCTTATTTTACAACAAATCTGTACAAGAAATGTATGACATCTTTTGTGAGAAATATGGGAAGATAGTAGATTGCTGCATACCTGTCACCAAAGTAGGTGTAATTCATGCCAGAGAGAAATGGTTCGATAATGGGTGTAAAAGAGCTAAGGAGTGGAGAGACAAATGCTGGAAAAGGTATAGGAGGAGAAAAAACATAAATGCCTGGCAAACCTACAAAAGAGCAAGAAATGACTACCTAAGTAAAAGGAGAGAGGCAGAGAGAGATTATGAGAGGGACATCACCAGGAAGGCTAAAGAAAATCCCAAGCTTTTCCACAGCTTTATCAGAGGAAAACTGAAGGTAAAAGAACAGGTTTTAAGGCTAAAGAGAGCGGATGGAAGCATCACTGAGACGGACGAAGAGATCTGCAAAGAATTGAACAAGGAGTTTCAGTCAGTATTTACAGTAGAAAATACCCCACCCCCTCAGATTGCAGTGATAGAAGCTCAAGGGCCAGTATTAGAGAACATCAACCTTACAGCCACAGAGGTATGCAAAGCGCTGATGGATTTAGATGTTCATAAAGCTACAGGTCCTGATGACATATCCCCTCATGTGCTTAAAAAATGCGCAAACACATATCAGTGGCACTAAGTATCATATTTAAGGAGTCACTGGAGTCGGGGGAGATTCCAAGATGCTGGAAACAAGCAAATGTGATACCTATCTTCAAAAAGGGAAGGAGGGATACGGCTCTGAACTATAGACCAGTTTCCTTGACCAGCATAGTTTGCAAAGTTATGGAGAAACTACTAAGGAAATATATCTCTCTTCACTTGGAATCCTTCAACTTTTTGTCAGTGAGGCAACATGGCTTCAGAGAAGGTAGATCAACAGTAACAAACTTATTAGAATTTTATGATGAGGTATGCCCAATCTTACAGGAAAGAGAGGGCTGGGCAGATTGCATATTCCTAGACTTCCAGAAAGCGTTTGACACTGTTCCACATGGGAGACTTATTAGGAAGCTGCAATCAATGGCTAGAATAGGTGGCAATGTCTTGGAATGGATAAAAACTTACTTAGAAGGAAGGGAACAGAGGGTTAGAGTAAGACACTCAGTGTCTGAATGGAGAAGAGTTAGTAGTGGAGTTCCACAGGGTTCAGTTTTAGGGCCACTTTTGTTCCTTGTATATGTAAATGACCTACCAGAGTCTGTAAATTCATTCATGAATATGTTTGCAGATGATGCAAAGATTGTGAAGAAAGTAAAAAACGAGAACAATGGTAGAGAACTTCAGGAGGATCTAAATAATCTGCATGAGTGGTCAGAAAAGTGGCTAATGAAATTCAATACCTCAAAATGTAAGGTAATGAGAATGGGTACAAGTGCAAGAAGGCCCAAGCTTGACTACTCGGTGGCTGGAGTACAACTTCAAGAGACAGAAAATGAGAGAGATCTAGGAGTAAGCATACTGGCAGATTTGTCTCCAGAAATACATATAAATGGCGTAGTAAGGGCAGCATATGCATTCTTATCAAATGTAAGGGTAGCCTTCAGGCACATGGACAAGGAAATGTTCAGAAATATTTATGTAACCTATGTGAGGCCAAAACTCGAATATGCAGCCCCCTTTTGGAATCCGCACTTGAAAAAGCACATAGCTAAACTTGAAAAAGTTCAAAGACATGCCACGAAACTGGTGCCAGAAATACGCAATCTCGGTTATGATGAGAGGCTGAGGGAATTAGACTTGCCATCACTCGAAGCTAGAAGAGTAAGGGGGGATATGGTGACAGTCTTTAAATTCCTTCATGGTTATGATAGAGTGGATAGGGATCGATATTTCGATATGGCTGGCTCTAGAACTAGAGGTCATAGTTTGAAGCTTCGTAAGAAAACTTCTTTGCAGGATGTAAGGAAATACTTTTTCAGTGTAATAGTAGTTGATAATTGGAATTCGCTAAGCGAGGAGGTAGTTAATGCTATCTCAATCCATAGTTTTAAGGACAGGTACGATAAGTATCACTAAGTCTAAAATGGAACCGACCAGGAGACGGGAAGATACGAGCTTTGGGCTCTTTCCCGTAAACACAATTAGGTAATCACAATTAGGTAATCACATCTATAAACGAGCTTAGGGCTTTTTCCCGTAAACACAATTAGGTAATCACAATTAGGTAATCACTTACACACATACATATATACATACATACATACATACATACATACATACATACATACATACATACATATACAGACAGACACACAGACAGACAGACAGGCAGACACACAGACAGACATATATATATATATATATATATATATATATATATATATATATATATATATATATATATATATATATATATATATATATATATATATATATATATATATATAGATAGATAGATAGATAGATAGATAGATAGATAGATAGATAGATAGATAGATAGATAGATAGATAGATAGATAGATAGATAGATAGATAGATAGATAGATATATATATATATATATATATATATATATATATATATATATATATATATATATATATATATATATATTTCACGGGACACATGTGAATTTTGAAAAATGTGAATGGTTATGGCTATGTAAGGTATGGAAAAAAATGTTGAGAGCCTTAGAACTTTCGAGTGTATTCTCTACTACTCATCTTAAAGGAATGACTCCTCTGAAGATTGTGGATATGTGAGAGAACATTCATTCGGACAGACAGTGAGCGTTCAAAGTACAGACAGACATTAATGAATGTGCATACTATTTATATTAGTTTCTTACCATGCATATTTAAAATTTCACTAATGTCTTATATACTATTAGTGCCAGCTCGGCTGTTAGCTAGTACATTTTACTGATAGCTGACAACCAATTCGGCTGTTAGAGTCTTGGTACAATATATGGTATTGTGAACAGCCAGTCGGTGAACGGAGTGGTTTGTGGTGAACAGCAAATGATAAGCGCTCTTCATGCATAATGCAATACTTTATAGTCGGTTGTGCATCAGCCTCGTGCCCTATTACTCATGCAAATGTAGTGTCTCTCCTATTTGCCCAGGTGTATAGTCTTTTGTATGAATATGTGTATATACTTTCTCGTAATAGACTTTAAAGCCAGACCCGAGTGTTTCCTTCAAGAACCTATATCAACATGGTGCAGTAAGTATTTTTTCAGGTTCTTTGTACCTTATAAGAGAAACATATTTTTTGCAATCAGCCTACTCATTCGGGTTATTGGCCCACACGTGTGGAGTGGTAAAGTGGCCACACCCACACAAGCTGTACCTAAACCGCCCAAAACCCCGACAGACTGTCTGTCAGTGTCAATTCCCAGGATACACCAGTACCTCCTGCAACCCAAAGCCCTCTTGTTCATCCGTCTGTCACACATGTTTCCACAAATATGCCCAAAGCTGCTTCTCCTCCTCCAAGCAAACCAGTGCAACAAAACCCACCCACTCTACAAGCTGATGATGCATTTCCAAGTTTTTGCCAGTGGCTTCAGAGGTAGCACAACTTTGCTGTCATGATAGACCTTCAGAAAATGTCAAGAGAGAAACAGCTTATACAGCTTCACACATGAATCTCCCTTGACTTACAAAAATTTATGAAACCCACACTTGGCATCACTCCAGACACTTTTCTCACCGTGGATGAAGTACTCAACTACTTGAGAGATCACCTCAATAATCTAAGGAATGAGGCCAATCAATGTCATGACCTACCTCACTGTAAACAATATGACAGTGAGTCCTTCAGCAACTTTTATGTCTGCCTCAAAAACCTGACTGAAGAGGTAAACCTGTGTTCCGGCAATCCCATTACATGTGCTGAGACACAGTTCAAGATGATAATCTTGATAAGTGTCCAAGATCAGGACCTTGTATAATGCCTTATCTCTCTCGATGCAGACGCATTAATCCACACACTTGTCATGTGCTGTAGGTCATTCAAGGCTGCTCGTACAACTGGTTCAGCTATTCACACCTATCCTAGTCAACTACATGCCGCTCCTGCATACAAGAGGGAACAACTTACGGCAGAGGACAGCCTCCTCCCAGCAGAATCCACCGACAAAGTCCTCATCCAGCTCTTCATGTCAGTCCTGCAACCGCCAGCATGGCCTGGAAAGGTGCCCTGCTATTGATGGCACCTGTACCAACTGTGGCCATAATGGTCACTGGGCCAGGACCCCTAGATGCCCAATCAAAGCGGTGCAATGCCGCAATTGCAACAAGACAGGCCACTACGACAGATGTTGCAAGAAAAAGGTAGAGCTTCCCCTTCACCATGTAAGAAACACGGTCTCCACAACCTATCAGTGTACTTTCCTCCATGATGACAGGACTTCAAGACTCCATATGTTACCTGACACAGGGGCTGATGTTACCAATATTAGCAATTGCCACCTCAAGCAGCTGTGGATTCCTAGGACCAGTCTCCAGCTTCTAGCTGCTACAGCTACACTCACCACCGATGGATCTCCGAAGTTTCCTGCCTTGGGATGGTTCCAGGCTACGCTGAAGCTTAGTAGCAAGTTCTGCATTGCCAAACTCCAGGTACACGAAGGTATTCAAACACCCTCCCTCTCATTTAGCCACGGTCAGGAGTTGGCCACTATCTCGCCTAAATTCCCCAAGCCCATTCTCACACACACACATCAACAAATGCTCTGAGCTGCCCCTTCCCAATACGATATTACCCTCTGCTGAATGGGACCTCTCCGCAAGTTCAGAGATGTCCTAGTATCAAAAGCGGACCTCCTGGCAACTCCACTCAAGATGGTAGGTCACCCCAAGAAGATTCACCTGAAAAATGTCACCATTCCCTTCACCACTCACACGCCTCAGTCAATCCCCTTTGCCATTCAGAGTCAGGAGGAGCAAGGGATTAACGAGCCTGCAGGTGATCAGCCCTCTGAATGGTGGCCCCCTATGGTCCTGGTGGCTAAATCTAATGGTTTCCTGATCACAATGGACTTGACTAAGTTGAATAGTCAAGTGCCCATCCTGCACATCCCTCTCTTATGCTGTTCTCCACCATCCACAGTGTCATACTGTCTGCCACGTTCTTCACCATCACAGATGCCCTATACGGCTACTGGTAAATGGAACTCACCAAGGAAAAATGGCACCTCACCACTTTCATAATGCCATATAGTAGGCTCAAGCACTGCAAAGGACCCATGGGCTTTGCAGCCACCTGCGACACCTGTCTCTGAAGAGATTTGGCTCTTCAGAGTATCAAAACCTGGGTTATGATCTTGGATGACATCCTCCTGTTCAACGAGGACTTTCCTGCACACCTAAAGAGGATTCACAAGATGCTGCCAAGGTGCCGCAAGCATGGCATCACCCTAAACAAGGACAAGTTCATCGTAGCCACCCCTAGTGTCAATGTTTGTGGCTACACTTTCAGTAGAGACGGTATCTCCACGGATGTGGATGAAGTTAATGCTATCCATGACTTTCCCAATCCTGCTAACCTGACTGATCTTCGTTCCATCATGGGCTTGGTGAATCAACTAGCAGAATTCACCCCGGACATCGCACCCACAGCCCAACCTCTAGGTCCTCTAGTGAGTCCCAAACATTCATTCATCTGGACTCCAAACCACACCAAGACTTTCAAACGTGTCAAGGAAGCTCTACTCACACAACCTGTCCTGGCGCCCTTCAACCCAGCCTTGCCTGTTGTGATTCAAATGGATGCCTCACATCTCTATAGGATTGGTTATGCCCTCCATCAGGACCATGGTTAGGGACATAAGCATCTGGTGCAGTGCGACTCTCATTTCCTGACGGACGCCAAGACCCGATATTACACCATCAAACTAGAACTGTTAGCTGTTGCCTAGGCCACATTCAAGTGCAGTCTGTACCTGTGTGGTCTGCCCCACTTCGCCCTCATGATTGATCACCATCCACTGATCCCTATTCTCAATTCCTACACCTTGGACGCAGTTGAAAAACACCGTATCCTAAGAATGAAGGAGAAGGTCTCGACCTACATCTTTACGGCTGTATGGCGTGCCGGGAAGCAGCTTTGTATTCCTGATGCACTCTCCAGAGCCTCAGTTAGCCATCCCATGCCTGATGACAAGACTGAGTATGATGTACGATGCATTGTTACCTGCAACGCCATCACCAAAGTGGACAATTTTCACCTTACGGAATCCGACAGGACCCCCAAGCCACAGCAGGAGCGGACCCCACCTACTGACATCTCCTCACCTGTGTGTTTTCTGGATTCCCTTCAAACCATTTTGACCTGCACAGCTCCATCCTCCAGTACTGGAAGAAACGGGAGTATCTCTACACTGACAGGGAGCTGGTTCTGTATGTTCAGCGGATCGTTGTTCCTGCTGCTTTCCATCACCATATGCTTGCCCACCTCCATGACAGCCACCGCGGGGTAGAAGCGACGAAGTGCCAAGCTAGGCAGAATGTCTTTTGGCCAGGCATTGACTCTAATATAAAGAACTCTCTCTCTCTCTCTCTCTCTCTCTCTCTCTCTCTCTCTCTCTCTCTCTCTCTCTCTCTCTCTCTCTCTCTCTCTCTCTCTCTCATATGTCTTTATATATACATAAGCCACTTTTCCCCTTATAAGGTGAGTGGCTGAGTAAAGAAATAATGTTCTGACTTTCTGGGAAGAGAAAGTAAAGAGACAGGGTTTCCAGTTCCCTTCGCTCCGCCCCACTTAGTCTACTCTTACGACACGGAGGGGAACACGGAGGACGTATTCTAATCCCCCTTCCTCAGGAGCTCATATATATTTATATGTGAGTGTATATATATATATATATATATATATATATATATATATATATATATATATATATATATATATATATATATATATATATATATATATATATATACATACATACATACATACATACATACATACATACATACATACATGCATACATACATACATACATACATACATACATACATACATACATACATACATACATACATACATACATACATACATACATACATACATACATACATACATACATACATACATACATACATACATACATACATACATACATACATACATACATACATACATACATACATACATACATACATACATACATACATACATACATACATACATACATACATACATACATACATACATACATACATACATACATACATACATACATACATACATACATACATACATACATACATACATACATATAGTATGTATGTATGTATGTATGTATGTATGTATGTATGTATGTATGCATGTGATCCGTGATTACCTAATTGTGTTTACGGGAAAGAGCCCAAAGCTCGTATCTTCCCGTCTCCTGATCGGTTCCTTTTTATACTTAGTGATACTTATCATACCTGTCCTTAAAACTATGGATTGAGATAGCATTAACTACCTCCTCGCTTAGCCAATTCCAATTATCAACTACTCTTACACTGAAAAAGTATTTCCTTACATCCTGCAAAGAAGTTTTCTTACGAAGCTTCAAACTATGACCTCTAGTTCTAGAGCCAGCCATATCAAAATATCGATCCCTATCCACTCTATCATAACCATGAAGGAATTTAAAGACTGTCACCATATCCCCTCTCACTCTTCTAGCTTCGAGTGATGGTAAGTCCAATTCCCTCAGCCTCTCATCATAACTGAGATTGCGTATTTCTGGCACCAGTTTCGTGGCATGTCTTTGAACTTTTTCAAGCTTAGCTATGTGCTTTTTCAAGTGCGGATTCCAAAAGGGGGCTGCATACTCGAGTTTTGGCCTCACATAGGTTACATAAATATTTTTGAACATTTCCTTGCCCATGTGCCTGAAGGCTACCCTTACATTTGATAAGAATGCATATGCTGCCCTTACTATGCCATTTATATGTATTTCTGGAGACAAATCTGCCAGTATGTTTACTCCTAGATCTCTCTCATTTTCTGTCTCTTATGCATGCATGCATGTATGTATGTATGTATGTATGTATGTAAGTATGCATGTATGCATGTATGCATGTATGCATGTATGTATGTATGTATGTATGTATGTATGTATGTATGTATGTATGTATGTATGTATGTATGTATGTATGCATGTATGTATGTATGTATGTATGTATGTATGTATGTATGTATGTATGTATGTATGTATGTATGTTTGTATGTATGTATGTATCTATGTATGTATGTATATATGTATGTATGTAGGTAGGTAGATAGGTAGGTAGGTAGGTAGTTATATATATATATATATATATATATATATATATATATATATATATATATATATATATATATATATATATATATATATATATGTATGTATGTCTATGTGTATCAAGAATTTGTAACTCTATCTATATACAAAAGCTGTAGTAATGATGATGGTGGTGATGATGGTAATAATAATACAAATAATAATAATAATAATAATAATAATAATAATAATAATAATAATAATAATAATAATAATAATAATAATAATAATAATAATAATAATTATAATAATAATAATAATAATAATAATAATAATAATAATAATAATAATAATAATAATAATAATAATAATTATAATAATAATAATGAAATAATAATAATAATAATAATAATAATAATAATAATAATAATAATAATAATAATAATAATAATATAAATAATAAAAATAATAACATTAATAGTAATAATCATGATAATAGCAATAAT
This sequence comes from Halocaridina rubra, assembly GCA_037179515.1. Classification (NCBI taxonomy): domain Eukaryota; kingdom Metazoa; phylum Arthropoda; class Malacostraca; order Decapoda; family Atyidae; genus Halocaridina; species Halocaridina rubra. The sequence continues at coordinate 51,895 of JAXCGZ010022651.1, read as the reverse complement.
AATAATAATACTAATAATAATAATAATAATAATAATAATAATAATAATAATAATAATAATAATAATAATAATAATAATAATAATAACGATGATGATAATAATACTAATAATAACAATAATGAATTAAGCTGACAAAATTCTCTTTCATGTACATAATTTGAAGGGTAGAGAGGGGAAGGGCTTTCAGTCTTTCCTTTTCCTTCCCTTCCTAATTTCTATTCCATTAGTTGGTGCTGTGTTTATATGCATGCATGTATGTGTGGGTGTATATGTGTATGTATATGCAATTGATTACATGCACTATTTTTTTCTGGGGCCTTGCACTGCCTTGCAATGCTCCCCCACCTGCGGGCCACAAGTGGAAGGTCCGCTCACCCTCAAGGGTGAACATCCAAGAACAAAAAAAATTGCAATGCTTGGACTGTTTGCTCAGCCTGTCCTTTTTCTTTGTTGTGTCACCCTCAGATGACAATGATGTGTTTGAGTATGCATGTATGCATCTTTATCGATGGAAAGGACTATTAACTCCTTTTGCTGAAATGAATACCGCAAACTCTCTCTCTCTCTCTCTCTCTCTCTCTCTCTCTCCTTTAGATATGTATAACTATGAAGCCTCAGTGGCATTTCTATTGCTCATCTAATTAGTCATGTATATATGAGTATATATATATATATATATATATATATATATATATATATATATATATATATATATATATATATATATATATACCTAGTTCTCAAAATATCGTGGAGATAGGTTCTCAGAAGTGACGGGTAAATGGGAAACGAGTGAAAAAACGAGTCATTTTCCATAAAGGCCCCTATACACAGTCAATCATGATTGTACAATCTTCAAGATTGTGCAAGTAGTGTTTGGGCCACACACTATCAGTAAGATTGCGCAATCATTAGTTGTCTCTTGGAGTGTGGAGTGAACATGAACAAAGAGACTGCATGCATGGCCATTCTTCTGGCTTTAGACGATGAAGAAGAAAAGAAAAGTGTGAAAAGAAAGGTGTGGATGAAAGAGTGGTTTAAAAAAAGAAGTAAATTCACAAATGAAAACCTCCTACAAGTATTGCTTCTCTCTGTTCCTGCAGATTACAAAAAAAAATTTACGTATGGACAGAGAATCATTTATGGACATGCTGGAAAGGACTATGCCTCTCATACAGAAAATGGATACTAAGCTGAGAGATTCCATTTCACCCAGTGAAAGGCTTTCCAGTACTTTGCGATTCTTAGCTACTGGAAAAACATTTCAGGAACTTATGTTCGCCACTGCCATCTCTCCACAAAGCCTTGGTCGTATCATTATGGAAACCTGTAGTGCTATCGTCACTGTATTGAAGGACTATATTAAGGTAGGTTTAATGAGGTAAAGATAAGACAAATACGATTTATTGAGCATCGTAACGTTGCTTTAACAATATATTTGCAAAAAAAAAATATTAACTATTACCTATTACGTAAGTGCATTACCTACTGTGAAAAAAACAAGCATACTTGATTGATTGATTAAAAAACAACAACAATAAGTCTACATGATTATTTCCACCACCAATAAGCCATAATGTAGATTATTTTATAATCTGCACTGGGGAGCACTAAAAAAGTCTAACAGTGTTGTGTAAACACGCACTCCACTCGCATCTGTAGTAGTGACAATATTCCCCAGAGTAATGTTAAGTCCACTGGTACTTGAATTGCTCCCGGAGGAGAGGTCAGAAATAGGTGTGGAAGATCTAGTTTGAACATCAGCATTTTCATTAATTTTAACACTATGTCTGAGTAATGTTCCTAAACGAGCCTCACAAAGAATATCATTAATAGCCTTCCTTGCATAAATTTGCTGTTCTGCACTCACGTTCCGAAATTCTTGAGCCCAGCTCCTTGCTAGTGTATCAATGGAGTCGTTACTTTGCTGAAGGTGTGCACATGCTAGAGAAAGTGCTTCGTAACGTTTACTTCCATATCCAATTTTTTTTTCTCTTTAAGATATGAGAATATACCTCCTGTGACTCAGTGCCAGATGTAGACGAGTCCTGCAAAATATTATGAATATATGATAACTGTCAAATCTTAAATTCTTAAAAAGATAGTGGTAATAAAGATATTCATTATGAAATTGATAACGACAATAACGATGATTAATATGATGACGATAATACATTGAGATTTATTTCAAATATATATATATATATATATATATATATATATATATATATATATATATATATATATATATATATATATATATATATATATATATATATATATATATATATATATATATATATATATATATATATATATATATATATATATATATATATATATATATATATATATATATATATTATAAAGATTTACTTATGTTATTATGTAAATAAAAGGGTGAATACTTACAATGTTATCTATTGATCCCTCATTACCATCTTCTTCCCAATCGTCCAAACTTGACACTCCATCTTGCTGCAATTCTTGGTCACGAAGGAATGCGAGCTTATAAAAATACCACAGTGAAGGTTTGTAAATATCATCTAACCCAGCACCTGACTTCACACTATTCATCACCTTCTTCAGATCTCGGCGATAGTTAGAACGCAAACAATTTATTTTCTTGGTTACTGTGGAACGAGTGGCATTTGGGTCATTTCTCTTATTTTGTCAATTAATTTCACGTAACACTCCCTTTTTAAGCTTCTGTTCTTGTACTCGTCACTTTTTATTTTCCACAAAGCAGGAAAATCTCGGTAATGTTTGATAAACTCCATCCAAAATTCCTGAGTATCCCGTGTGCTCGCCATGGTTACAAAGGAAAGACTGAGCTTGTGGCGCAATCATCGCCACTAACTATCACTCATGATGGTGTAACTACTATGCTTGAGCTTAAAAAATAAAACCGTGTTGGAAATTACTCAGTCATCTGCGCAAACAGTCAATCACACCCACTCACTAAGGATATGCTTGCGCAATCACGGTTATTGTACAATCATGATTGACAGTGTATAGGGGCCTTAAGAAACAATGATAAAGGGCATAGCTCATTCCACAACCGTCCATAGACACACTATACCAAAGATATAAGATAAGTAAAACATATTTATAAGTACATAACAAAGCAGAAAGACCTGTAGTTCTTTATATTAATATGCAAATAGTGTACAGTATAAAAGATATACAGATTTACTGTACAGTAAACAAATTAATGCACTCTATTGTGCCGTTGGCATCAGGCTTATACTGGGACGTACATGGTGGCCAGTGTTGCCAGATAAACAGGATCTTTTTATTTTCAAATGTATGGTACATTTTAAGATATATATTAATTACAAGATGGTAGTTCTGTAATTTAAATAAAAATGTACTTCATCTTTCAGATACTTGAAATAGCTTACCAGCTTACATATATATTTTGTTATATTTATAATTTCTCTTATTTATCTATTCTGGCAACACTGATGATGGCGGTGAGGATGAGGATGCAAACGTTTGTTACACTTCCGTATCAGCTGATACACCCCCGCATGCTATTTCCCTGACGATATTATATCAAAAGTATATTTGTTGTTTATTCTTAATGCTTTTTTTCAATTTTCTTCATAATATTCGATCGCATTAAGCGATAGAAGAGGAGTAGCATGCGAGAGAACGAACATCAATCGGCAAACGTTTTGCTATTTCCGTAGCAGCTGATGCACCCTCACACGCTATTTCCCTGAGGATATTATATTAAAAATATATTTGCTGTTTGTTCTTAATGCTTTTTTTCAATTTTCTTCATAATATCCGATCGTATTAAGCAGTAAAAGAGGAGTATGGCGGAAAAGTGCCTCTGAGGCAGTCGATATTGTAATAAAATAAAAATAAAAATTTCGAATTTTTTTGCATGGACGTTATTCGCGAATTTCGTATTTTTTTAATATCATTTCTTTTTGGGGGGGGCGTTATTGCAATTTAGCGGTAAAAAAAAACGGAAAAAAGGAACAAGGTGTATATATATATATATATATATATATATATATATATATATATATATATATATATATATATATATATATATATATATATATATATATATATATATATATATATATATATATATATATATATATATATATATATATATATATATATATATATATATATATATATATATATATATATATATATATAGATATAGATATAGATATAGATATAGATATAGATATAGATATAGATATAGATATAGATAGAGATAGAGATAGATATAGATATAGATATAGATATAGATATAGATATAGATATAGATATAGATATATATATATATATATATATATATATATATATATATATATATATATATATATATATATATATATATATATATATATATATATATATATATATATATATATATATATATATATATATATATATATATATATATATATATATATATATATATATATATTTATATATATATATATAGGTACATGTGCATGCATGTATATGTACCTACTCATTACTCTAACCTGAAAATTGTTATTCTATATCTGCTTCAAATTGTCTGCAGTGGTACTGTGGTAAAGTGGAAATTTAACTTTAATGATAGCACTCAGCAAGGGTTATTGAAAATTATTGTTACAAATATTACTTGTTCTGGTTTTAAGTTACGGATTCCCTTTTCTACCAAGGGCTAGGATGGTTGCCTTCTTGCGAAGGACTTGTTTTGGCAGATGTAATTGTTACCCTGAGTGCATGCCCATGCTAATCTCAGACCGTGACGGGGCGCGAACCCTCGACTTGACGCCTCAAAGTCGGAGACGCTACCGCTTGAGCCACGGTGACTATTGTTACAAATATTACTCTTTATCAATAATCGCAGAGTGCTCTTCTGCTATTAATACATGTAAGCCACAACATATTACTCTTAATTAATAATCGCAGAGTGCTCTTCTGCCATCAATCAATTATTACACTATATTTCATTCTTAATTACTTGCTATGATATTGAAAATTAACTGCAAATTCTATTAATATTTTATATATAACCAAGTATAGATTGTAATGTTTAACAACTGCAATATCACTGGGAGTGCCCATGTGCACGTACCCATGTACAGTTATCTGAATAAATAAAAAAGATGTGCTGACTTCCTGAACTTCATGGAACATCAGAGCTTTCACCATGTGATGTCCTCGCCCCACTATCCCCAATCAAATGGACATGCCAAGGTAGCAGTCAAGTGTATAAAGCACCTCATTTTGAAGACAGCGCCCAATGGAAACATCAGCTGAAATTACTTCGACAGGGGTCTCCTAGAGCTACACAACACCCCTACATCTGCAGGTTGCTCTCCCGCCCAGGTACTGTATGGCCACCCCTTCCACTTCTGTGTTCTGATCCACCCAGAGTCCTTCTCCAAGGAATGGCAAGCCCAGACTGAGGACTGTGACCGCCTATCTGCCTCTCGTACTGATTAAGTCAAGCACCAGTACAATTCCCATGCCCGTCCCCTTGCCAAATTGTCATCGGCATGAGTGTACGAATTCAAGACCTGATGTCACACTGCTGAGACAAAGGTCGGATTAGTTATGGGCTGCGGCAGGTCCAGGAAGTACGAGGCAACGTCTTCCCAGCTGAAGAGTCTGGTGGCAGAATCATTGACATCTCCATCCAGTGCCCTCTCCTAGTGTTGACCCTCTACCCATGTCCCTGTGGTCCCTTGCTCTGCATTGAAAAGTCCTGTAGATAATGAAACCACTGTACCACATCGTTCACCTCGACTCATGGAAAAGAGAGCCCACTCATAATAGTGCTATGAGCATGAGGAGGAGAGTGAGGTGTGGAAATAGGAGTGAACATACATACGGACAGACAGTGAGCGTTTGAATGTACAGACAGACATTATTGCATGTGCATATTTTACTGTACAATGTATATTGTTTCTTACCATGCATATTTAATGTTTTACTAATATCCTATATTCTATTATTGCCAGTTCGGTTGTTAGCTAGTACAGTTTACTTCAGCTATCCAATTCGGCTGTTAGAGCCTTAGAACAATGCACGGTATTGTGAACAGCCAATCAGTGAATGGAGTGGTTTGGAGTGAACTGCAAATGATAAGTGCTATGCATACCTAATGCATTACTTTATGATCAGTCATGCATCAGTCTTGTCCCTAGTAGACACGCAATTCTAGTGTCTCTCCCATTTGCCCAGGTGTATAGTCTCTTGTATGTATATATGTATATATTTTCTCGTAACAGACTTTAAGGCCAAAACCGAGAGTTTCCTTCAAGAACCTATGTCAACAAAAATGTGTAGTAGATAATGCACTCGAAAGTACTAAAGATCTCAAAATTTCTTTGTATCCTTACATAGCCATAAAAAAAAAAAAAAAAAAAAAAAAAAAAAAAAAATATATATATATATATATATATATATATATATATATATATATATATATATATATATATATATATAGATATATGTATATATATATATATATATATATATATATATATATATATATATATATATATATATATATATATATATATATATATATATATATATATATATATATATATATATATATATATATATATATATATATATATATATATATATATATATATATATATATATATATATATATATATATATATATATATATATATATATATGTATATATATATATATATATATATATATATATATATATGTATATATATATATATATATATATATATATATATATATATATATATATATATATATATATATATATATATATATATATATATATATATATATATATATATATATATATATATATATATATATATATATATATATATATATATATATATATGTATGTATATATATATATCTATGATGTATATATATGATGTATATATATATATATATATATATATATATATATATATATATATATATATATATATATATATATATATATATATATATATATATATATATATATATATATATATATATATGAATTATTTTTTTTACCCCGATCGGGACTCGAACCTAGGACTTATGATTACTAAGTCAAGGCGCTACCACTACACCACAGAAGGTTAAAAGGAATCCAACCTTATAGCTTATATCTGCTATACTTAGGAATGAACGCATTCTAACTGAATGCCATTAAGTTCATATTACAGATTCTCCAACCTCGCTCGTGGCTTCATTTTAGCATTTAATTCAATTCCCAATCTCATTCGGGCCATGAAATAACCAAATAAGCACATTACATATGTGAAAACATGAATCATTCTTTACCCCGACCGAGACTCGAACCTAGGACTTATGATTACTAAGTCAAGGCACTACCACTACACCACAGAAGGTTAAAAGGAATCCAACCTTATAGCTTATATCTGCTATACTTAGGAATGAACGCATTCTAACTGAATGCCACTATGTTCATATTACAGATTCCCCAACCTCGCTCGTGGCTTCATTTTAGCATTTAATTCAATTCCCAATCTCATTCGGGACATGAAATAACCAAATAAGCACATTGCATAAGTGAAAACATGAATCATTTTTTTTTACCCCGACCGGGACTCGAACCTAGGACTTATGATTACTAAGTCAAGGCGCTACCACTACACCACAGAAGGTTAAAAGGAATCCAACCTTATAGCTTATATCTGCTATACTTAGGAATGAACGCATTCTAACTGAATGCCACTATGTTCATATTACAGATTCCCCAACCTCGCTCGTGGCTTCATTTTAGCATTTAATTCAATTCCCAATCTCATTCGGGCCATGAAATAACCAAATAGGCACATTATATATGTAAACACATGAAATGAAGCCACGAGCGAGGTTGGGGAATCTGTAATATGAACATAGTGGCATTAAGTTAGAATGCGTTCATTACTAAATATAGCAGATATAAGATATAAGGTTGGATTCCTTTTAACCTTCTGTGGTGTAGTGGTAGCGCCTTGACTTAGTAATCATAAGTCCTAGGTTCGACTCCCGGTCAGGGTAAAAAATGATTCATGTTTTCACATACGTAATGTGCTTATTGGTTATTTCATGGCCCGAATGAGACTGGGAATTGAATTAAATGCTAAAATGAAGCCACGGGCAAGGTTGGGGAATCTGTAATATGAACATAGTGGCATTCAGTTAGAATGCGTTCATTCCTAAATATAGCAGATATAAGCTATAAGGCTGGATTCCTTTTAACCTTCTGTGGTGTAGTGGTAGCGCCTTGACTTAGTAATCATAAGTCCTAGGTTCGAGTCCCGGTCGGGGTAAAAAATGATTCATGTTTTCACATATGTAATGTGCTTATTTGGTTATTTCATGGCCCGAATGAGACTGGGAACTGAATTAAACGCTAAAATGAAGCCATGAGTGAGGTTGGGGAATCTGTAATATGAACATAGTGGCATTCAGTTAGAATGCGTTCATTCCTAAGTATAGCAGATATAAGCTATAAGGTTGGATTCCTTTTAGCCTTCTGAGGTGTAGTGGAAGCCCCTTGACTTAGTAATCATAAGTCCTAGGTTCGAGTCCCGGTCGGGGTAAAAAATTATTCATATTTTCACATATGTAATGTGCTTATTTGGTTATTTCATGGCCCGAATGAGATTGGGAATTGAATTAAATGCTAAAATGAAGCCACGAGCAAGGTTGGGAAATCTGCAATATGAACATAGTGGCATTCAGTTAGAATGCGTTCATTCCTAAGTATAGCAGTTATAATCTATAAGGCTGGATTCCTTTTAACCTTCTGTGGTGTAGTGGTAGCGCCTTGACTTAGTAATCATAAGTCCTAGGTTCGAGTCCCAGTCGGGGTAAAAAAAATGATTCATGTTTTCACTTATGTAATTTGCTTATTTGGATATATATATATATATATATATATATATATATATATATATATATATATATATATATATATATATATATATATATATATATATGTATGTCACTGAGACGGATGAAGAGATCTGCAAAGAAATGAACAAGGAGTTTCAGTCAGTATTTACAGTAGAAAATACCCCACCCCCTCAGATTGCAGAGATAGAAGCTCAAGGGCCGGTATTAGTGAACATCAACCTTACAGCCACAGAGGTATGAAAAGCGCTGATGGAGTTAGATGTTCATGAAGCTACAGGTCCTGATGACATATCCCCTCATGTGCTTAAAAAATGCGCAAACTCAATATCAGTGGCACTAAGTATCATATTTAAAAAGTCACTGGAGTCAGGGGAGATTCCAAGATGCTGGAAACAAGCAAATGTGATACCTATCTTCAAAAAGGGAAGGAGGGATATGGCTCTGAACTATAGATCAGTTTCCTTGACCAGCATAGTTTGCAAAGTTATGGAGAAACTACTAAGGAAATATATCTCTCATCACTTGAAATCCTTCAACTTTGTGTCAGTGAGGCAACATGACTTCAGAGAAGGTAGATCAACAGTAACAAACTTATTAGAATTTTATGATGAGGTAATCCGAATCTTACAGGAAAGAGAGGGCTGGTCAAATTGCATATTTCTAGACTTCCAGAAAGCGCTTGACACTGTTCCACATGAGAGACTTATTAGGAAGCTGCAAGCAATGGCTAGAATAGGTGGAAATGTTTAGGAATGGATATAAACTTACTTTGAAGGAAGGGAACCGAGTGTTAGAGTAAGACACTCAGTGTCTGAATGGAGAAGAGTTAGTAGTGGAACTCCACAGGGTTCAGTTTTAGGGCCACTTTTGTTCTTTGTATATGTAAATGACCTACCTGAGTCTGTAAATTCATTCATGAATATGTTTGCAGATGATGCAAAGATTGTGAAGAAAGTAAAAAACAAGAACAATGGTAGAGAACTTCAGGAGGATCTAAATAATCTGCATGAGTGGTCAGAAAAGTGGCTAATGAAAACCAATGCTTCAAAATGTAAGGTAATGAGAATGGGTACAAGTGCAAGAAGGCCCAAGCTTGACTACTCAGTGCCCGGAGTACAACTTCAAGAGACAGAAAATGAGAGAGATCTAGGAGTAAACATACTGGCAGATCTGTCTCCAGAAATACATATAAATGACATAGTAAGGGCAGTATATGCATCCTTATCAAATGTATGGGTAGCCTTCAGGCACATGGACATGGAAATGTTCAGAAATATTTATGTAACCTATGTGAGGCCAAAACTCGAATATGCAGCCCCCTTTTGGAATCCACACTTGAAAAAGCACATAGCTAAGCTTGAAAAAGTTCAAAGACATGCCACGAAACTGGTGCCAGAAATACGCAATCTCAGTTATGATGAGAGGCTGAGGGAATTAGACTTACCATCACTCGAAGCTAGAAGATTGAGGGGGGATATGATGACAGTCTTTAAATTCCTTCATGGTTATGGTAGAGTGGATAGGGATCGATATTTTGATATGGCAGGCTCTAGAACTAGAGGTCATAGTTTGAAACTTCGTAAGAAAACTTCTTTGCAGGATGTAACGAAATAGTTTTTCAGTGTAAGAGTAGTTGATAATTGGAATTGGCTAAGCGAGGAGGCAGTTAATGCTATCTCAATCCATACTTTTAAGGACAGGTGTGATAAATATCACTAAGTATAAAATGGAACCAATCAGGAGATGGGAAGATACAAGCTTTGGGCTCTTTCCTGTAAACACAATTAGGTAATCACATACATACATACATACATACATATATATATATATATATATATATATATATATATATATATATATATATATATATATATATATATATATATATATATATATATATATATATATATATATATATATATATATATATATATATATATATATATATATATATATATATATATATATATATATATATATATATATATATATATATACATATGTGTGTGTGTGTGTGTGACGGAGTGTTTTGCTCAAAGTCACCAGAGGCTGTTAGATGCTTTATTAGTTAATTTAGTAACTTAACTGTCATTTTTCTAACTAAAAATAATTCCCACTTCTTGACATTTGCAGATTATGATTATTTGCAATTTATATCTTAGCTTATAGCTAATTTTAAATATACCTTATTTACTATTTTTTTACGTGTAGAAGAGGAGTCCCGATATAAAGGCTGCTCCTACCTTTCCATCTATTCAGTGAACCTATCAGATACGTTTTCTTTACAACTTTCTTATGATAAAAATAGCTCTTGCTGATAATTTTGTTATAAATTTGACCTTGCTGTTATGTCATTAGCCTGTCTAGATATATATCAGTAGCTTCTTTATTATTTGAGTACTTAAATCCGTCTCCTACAACGCAAAGAACGTTCTACAGATTGCTTACCAGTAACCGTCTCTAACTTGCATCTCTGCTATAATTGCCTGCCAGGGACCACCACTAAAGTAGTCCTTAAATGATATAAGAGCCAGTTACTGCTCTAGAAATATATCCTACAGATGACGTCACCAAGAGGGATATTGAAGCGTCCTCATTTGGCGGCCAAACATCCCAGAGGCAGCATCTCGCCTCAGCAGTCGAGTTTATTTCAAACCTTATTTACGTGGCATCTTCACAGGAATTCATCTGGCACAAACAAGGTAAGGGATAGTGTATGGTAAAGCTCGTGGGTCAAGCAAATTGTTTTTTTTCAAGACTAAGTTACATTCGTTACTGATTAAATCCTACAAGTTTTTTCTCAGATTACATTCCCATACAAACGAAACTTTGTAGATTGCCTAACTGGAATCTCACTTGCCAAAGTTAATTCCTTAACTTGGAAATTACAGCTGATATACATTGCTAAGAAGTTTCTTTCATTGAATGTGATAAACTAAAATCTCATCCTCTGAAGACTGGTTATGAGCCCGTAAAAATCTATCCCTTCTCCTAACAAATTCTAATTTCATTTCACCCTTTTCTATCATCGTAAATAAAGTGCTTTACGTCAAAAACTCGCGAATAAAGCTATTTGCTATATAAATTGCAAATAATTAATCATTTAACTAACGTGTTAAACTGCAAATAATTAAAATGTAATTTTACCCTGTTGGCTTTGCAAATATTTCCTGTTAACCACAATCTAATGAACTCATACTGTATTTATCTTGCTAATTCTTCATATGTTGGGGATAAAGTGTTTTGGGTTATAAGTTGCAAATACTTCAAAAGGTGGTTTTGCACCCTCTTTTTCATTGCAAACAGTTCTTGATAACCAAAAGTGAAAGAATACTGTATTTATCTCGTAGATTCTTCCTTTATCATAAATAGAGTGTTTTACCATATTAATCGCAAATCAGTAATAAGCATTGCAACTTTTGTGGTTGCCCACAATTTAAGGAATACATACAGTACTGTATTTGTCTTGCTTATTCTTCATTTATTGTGAATAAACTGTTTTCCTTTAATACTAGCAAAGAATTAATGGTTTTGTATGCTATTATGGTAGCATAAATATTTCTGGTTAGCTGTGACTAACCAATATATTTTCATTCTGTAGAATAATATTGGAAACTCATTATATGTGTGCTCATGCTTTCAATTTCCCATTATTAACAGTGTGTCGTTTCTGTTTCTGCAATTGCAGTGTCCTCTATTCTACTCTGCCTGTGTGACAGAGGTAATCGTTGAGTTGAGGCCAAAGTCTTGGCATACATCTGTGGTGCCGGGAAACGAAATCATGCTCACCACCTCCGGGATTCGAGGCAGCATTTCATAAAATTTAATTTTAAAAATTTAATTCAATTCTTTTAATGTCATTGCATTTTCAAAATTAAAAGAAAGTTGAATTCTGAGTTTAATTTAACCGAGTAGTGGTATACGGGTGGGGTGTTCAAGTACAAATATCTGTCCTGTCTGTTTGTGAGCTCTTAACCGAGCTCAGTACTTTGAGTCCCCTTAGTAATACAGAATCTTAACAACTCCCCATTCCCCCAACAAGATTGGCGCCCGAACAGGGACCCAAACAGACAGACTGATTTTGATAAATTTATTTCTATATTGCTTTTTAACATTGCCCATGAAACCCGGTTACCATTGGCTCGATTATAAAAATGAATGAATCATAGGCTGCACACGAAAATTTTATCGCTAGAGACTTTGCGGATCAGAAATTTTTTATTTTCAAGACTAATTACGGTAACTAATATTTTCTTGTTTCCCATGTGGTAAACAAAATTTCAGGAAATCTACATGAGATTTTGTGGTAACAGACTTAAGAAATTTTGCACGACGAGAAGACGGGTTATTTAAAATTTCATTTATTTGCGTGATAAGATTGAGTTTTAAAGCATTCTTTTTTTATATATCCGTTAAAGGGTGATACTTGTTAAGAATTGTTTATATTTCCTTGGGATTTAGGAATTGGGAATAAGCATATTAAGTATTTTGCTTATAATTGTGTTTTATATTCAAGCATTGACTGCTCATAGGTTGGGAAGAAAAACTTTGGTGTCATTTATCGAGCCTAGGCTAAGCCTTTCATGTGTCTGAATTGTCACTTGAAAATAAATTTTCTCATTACTAGTAGACATGTGTAATCTGGCTGCCTAGTAAGCCGTTAGCCTATCATTGGTGTATTTTGCATAGGATCTGTGCCCTTTTGGCAACACTCCAGAATTTTACTTACGACATTTTATTTGTGGGTACTGCCATATACGCGCTCATACGCAGGCACGACCACTATACTGTACTTATTTGTATTTTCTGGCACTGGGTGCTAGTCGGTAAAGTTTATTGTTGCTTATTCCTTTCATTTGCACCATAAGCGCAGGTACTGCCACGTATTGCTGTTAAGCAGGCACAACTGCCATCCTAAATTACCAGTGTTTCATGCACTGTTTTGCAACATATTGCTGCTGTTGCACTTGATTGTGTTGCTCATTCCTTTCATTTGCACGATAACCGCAGGTACTGCCACATATTGCTGTTAAGCAGGTACGACTGCCATTCTGTATTACCAGTGTTTCATGCACTGTTTTGCAACATTTTACTGCTGTTGTACTTGATTGTATTTTGAGTCACTTTTATGGTGAGGTTTTGAAATCACTTTTACGTTTAAGTTTGAACTTCGGTGTTGAATTTTTTTTCTCTCCTTGGTGTTGTGTGATTCTTTAATTTTTTTTTCTACGATTGTAGAGATTTGTTTTATTGTGGTTGTTTTGGCACTTCGTTATTGACTGCTTAGGAAACCACCATGGAAACCAGGCAGTCACAGGAAACAATCATGGAAACCATCGAAACACTCGATGAGGAGCGTTACCTGGAAATAATGATTGCTAGGGGTGAGAGATACGGTCTTTCCCCAGGGCAGAAGCTCTTCGAATGGGCTCATGAGAAGATGGTTGAACGCCGAGATAAGCTGGAGAAGAGAGCAAGTGGTGAAGCACAAGCACAACGTGACGAGGCACAAGCACAACGTGAACATGAGCTTGCGCTTGCACAACGTGATGAGGCACAAGCACAACGTGAACATGAGCTTGCGCTTGCTTGGCTTCGAGTGGAAATCCCAGACAGTGGTCCTTCATCCGGAAATAGAGTTTACTGGAACAAAAAGTACAAGGGCCCCTCACAGAACGCACATCATCCAGCACATCCTCACTACACTCCTAAGCCTTATTACGGCCATGCACCCACAGTCAAGAAGGATAACTCAGTAAGACCTAAGCCTCAGCAGTTCAGAGGCAAAGGCCATTACTCTGCTCCTCCTTCCCAGGGTTTTCAGCCAAACTCTAAGACCCACCACGCTCCCTCACACAGCGGCGGCCCACAAAGCCATCCGGCCATGCACTTGGCCCATGCTGTAGATATAAGGCCAGAAAGGGCCACTGAGGATAACGCCGAGGAACCTACGTACAAACTTGCCAATGTGGAACTCACCGAATGGGGTAATCCGCAGGTGATCCCAAAATGTCTAGGAACTATAAATGGTGTGGAAGTTGAGATAGCCCTCGACACAGGGGCCAATGGCATATTTGTTGATGAGAGATTCGTCAGGGATGAAGATTTTACCGGCAAAGTCGTTCGTGTGCGGGTTGCTGAAGGAACACCCCAAATACGACGCTGCTGTGTCATTAACCTGGATTGCAAATACTACAAGGGAAAAGCCCCAGCTGTGGCAATGATTGGGCTTATGTACCCTGTCTTGCTGGGTCGTGCACTGAACCTAGTTCCTATTTTCCAGGCCGACCTCTACCGTAAGGACATTTCTCCTTACAACTTCCCTCGGGGGAAGTCACATGAAGCCATTTCAGCAGCAACTCCTGGCCTCGATGCCAAGAATTTGGATGATTCTCCGACTGACTCCGTTGAGTCTGCCGCAGTTAGTACACGTAATGTGGAATGCTGAGAGTTTCCCCCTCCTTTACCAGATGATGCACCTCTAGAGCCATTGAAGTCCTGTCCAGACTTTGCCAAATTGCAGCAAGATTGCCCCAGCCTCAAACGCTGGATGCAGCAGGCCACCGAGGGAAGGACCTTCACAGTGAGAGGAGGAGGCCAGATCACTTACGCCCTTGAAGATGAAGTACTTCGTAGGCATGTGACTAAAGATGACCACACCTTTAAACAGTTGGTGGTGCCCGCTTTGTTGCGCCGCCAGGCTATGTATGTGGCACACCATTTACCTCTGAGTGGACACAGAGGCAAAGCAAAAACTCGGCACGTCCTTCAGAAGGCTTTTGCATGGCCAAACATGTACGCCGAGGTAAACAGATATGTAGGCTCCTGCCCTGTCTGTCAATCCACCTCTACGGCACCAGTACCGAAAGTTCCCATGGGGATAACTAAGCTCTCAATGGAGCCATTTTCCAAGGTTCGCTATTGACATACTAGGTCCTATTAATCCAGCTTTGTCCACGGGGAAACCGTTCCTCCTGGTATACGTCGACCTGGCAACAAGGTACTCAGATGCATTGCCACTGTCTTCTGTCACGACTGAAGCAGTCGCTCATGCCCTATTTGAAATATGCTCCAGGGTTGGATTTCCTGAGCAGGTCACTTCCGACAATGGAAGTCAGTTTACAAGTAGGCACTTCGAGGCTTTCTGTAACCTTTTAGAAATGAAGCACATTCGTACGAGTGTCTATCATGCCCAATCAAATGGAGCATGCGAACGCTATAACGGGGCATTGAAGCGATGTTTGCGCAAGCTAGTGATAGATATACCTAGGCAGTGGGACAAGTACGTCCCTGCTGCACTTTTCTCCTTCAGAGATACGCCCCACGACACTACTGGATACTCGCCTTTCGAGCTGATTTATGGTCATAAAGTCAGAGGCCCAGTGGAATTCTTGGCAGAATGTTGGGATGCACCTACCATCGAAGATGACGATAGGGATGTCCATGAGTATATTTTGAAGTTTTCGTCTCACCTCAAAAAGGCTTGGAAAACTGCACAATTAGCCATTAAGGGTCACCTGCAGACTGCCAAGCTCCTCTTTGACAAGCGTGCCCGGCATCGTGCCCTGACACCCGGAGATCGAGCTCTGTTACTTCTTCAAACAGATACCTGCAAGCCAATGCTACGCTGGAAAGGACCGCACACTGTGGTACATCGGGTGACCCCTGACAATTATGTGCTAAATGTTGATGGCAATAACCGAAAATACCACATTAACCAGCTGAAGCTTTATTGTGAGGACCCGGAGGCCCACAGAGATCCTGCGCTGGCACTCTCAGCAACCCCTGTAGATGCCCTCAGCATCAACAGAACCTCCGAGGTTGCAGCAACACAGGTGCTCCATTATAGCCACCCCTTACCTCCTATATTGGAATACTCCACCCTTGCAGTGGAGACAGACTTACGGGAGTGGAGTTTTCTGGAAGAAGCTCCTCTGGCCGCAGCCACCGCCCTCACAATTGAAGACATAAGCTTAGCTTTTGATGATGGGGTAAGGATCCTGCCATTCCCACACACCGAAAGGAAAGTGTGAGTAATTGCATTATTAATTCCAGACTGCAACCGAGTCAACGGGAACAGCTGAATAAGCTATTAGAGGACTATGAGAATGTCTTCAACGACCTCCCAGCCATTACCGCTACCCTTGAGCATCATGTTAGATTGACTGACCCAGAGCCATTTCGGCATTCCTATAATCTTCCCCACCAGCTGTCCGTACAGCTGAAGGAAGATCTTGACACTTGGGTCTGCCTCGGAATAGTTGAAAAGAGCATTTCGCCTTGGTGTTCGCCGTTACTGGCAGTGCGTAAGTGAGATGGCAGTCACATGTTCTGCCTTGACTGTCGTAAGCTTAACTCCCGTACCAACTTTGATGGAGAGCTCATTGCTGACGCCGAGCATATTTTCTCATTGCTCTCCCAAGCCCGTTACCTGTCCAAGTTGTATCTGGCCAGTGGATTTTGAAAAGTCCCGCTGAGTGAGACTACCAAGTCTCTAACAACCTTTTCCACAAGATATGGTCTATACCAGTTCAGGGTCATGCCTTTTGGTATGGTAAATGCCCCTGGCTGCTTCAGCAGACTCATGAGGATAGTACTACAGGATCTCGACAATATTTCATGCTTTATAGACGACATCCTGGTGCATTCTCAGGATTGGTCATCGCACCTCAAGACTCTCCGCAGAGTTCTCACTCGTCTGAACCAGCATGGACTTCATTTAAAGCCTTCCAAATGTTAGATTGGTTTCACACAATTGCAGTATCTCGGCCACGTGGTAGGAGAAGGAGTTATGTCCCCTTTACATGACAGGGTACAAGCTATTAAGGATATGGAGAAACCTGCTACTGTCACTCAACTGAGATCATTCCTGGGTAGTGTCGGCTCTACCAACGGTTCATTCCAAACTTTAATACTATCGCTGCCCCTTTGCAGCAAATGACCTCATCAAAGCAAGGTAAAACCTCCCCTGTCCAATGGACAGATGAAGCGGAGAGAGCATTTTTCAAGCTCCGAGAAGCATTGGCGGGTGAGCCAGTATTACAACTGGTAAACCCTGATTTTCCATTTATCTTGCAGACCGACGCCTCAGACGAAGGCCTGGGCGCCGAGCTCTTGCAAGCCTGATCAGACAACTCAGCAGAAGTAGCTCCAGTGCGATATGCAAGCCGCAGGCTTCGCCCTGCTGAGCGAAATTACTCCACCGTGGAGAAGGAAGCTCTAGCTGCATATTGGGCCATAAAGAAATTTGAAGTCCATCTGTATGGACAACATTTTACACTGAGAACCGACCACCAACCTCTCTTATATTTACAGACTGCAGACAAGCTAAATCCTTGCCTGAAAAGGTGGGCACTTTACCTGAATCTTTTCCAATTCACTGCCCAACATGTTCATGGCAAGGACAATGACCTTGCTGATCTACTAAGCCGACGGTCGTTACCCTCAAATGAGGAAGCTGGTGCTGTTAGCTTCAATTTGACTAGTCAGGAAAGATCCCTTCTCTGATGTGTTGTTTATTTTTTGTTTAACTTTTATGTCTTTAATACTGTACTGTACTTGTTTATTTTAGCGTACAAACGTTATTCCTAATCGAAAGTGAAAAAGATGAAGAATATTTCTTTGATCGTAGTTTTATATTTCCCTTTGTGGGACTCTGAAAGCCAGAACATGGCAGAATCATTTTAGTTTAGTGTTGAATAGCTGAAACTGTTTTAAATCCAGTCGCCAATGTTAATGACGACTTGGTTCAAATTTTTCATTTGCGTATACTGTATTTTTTTTTTGTATATTTTATTGCCTTATTACATGTGAAGCATTCTTAAACTTAAATATTGATATTCACTGATATCTAATTGTGATTTTAATTTTCTTTAAATTTGAATTTGATAACATTTCTTTAATGTTTTGCATGTCATTTAATGTTTTGTTATAAGACTTGTTCACTTTTCCTAATAGTATGATATGTTCCCGTGGTGGATCCCATTCTTATTGTTCATTTGTTCTTTTCCATGAGAAGGATATCTCATCCCTCATAATAAAATTGAAGTCACAATAACATCCTCGGTTATTTTTTCGCCTTCTGTAGTAGAATTTTGCTAAATCAATATTCTCTAGTAAGGGCCTTTGTGACATAGTGTTTCGCTCAAAGTCACCAGAGGCTGTTAGATGCATTATTAGTTAATTTAGTAACTTAACTGTCATTTTTCTAACTAAAAATAATTCCCACTTCTTGACTTTTGCAGATTATGATTATTTGCAATTTATATCTTAGCTTATAGCTGATTTTAAATATACCTTATTTACTATTTTTTTACGTGTAGAAGCAGAGTCCCGATATAAAGGCTGCTCCTACCTTTCCACCTTTTCAGTGAACCTATCAGATATGTTTTCTTTACAATTTTCTTATGGTAAAAATAGCTCTTGCTGATAATTTTGTTATAAATTTGACCTTGCTGTTATGTCATTAGCCTGTCTAGATATATATCAGTAGCTTCTTTATTATTT
>JAXCGZ010022651.1:7500-27500 GCA_037179515.1 Halocaridina rubra | reverse complement strand
ACATGTCTTGGCAAGCAGAAAAAGAAATCACTCCAAGAAGGCGACACTGATATAGTTCTGGCTGAGCTGTTTTCAAAATATATTGAGGATAAAATATTACATATTTATAGTAATTTAACTGAAGTGCGAAGTCGACAAGGAACTATTTTTCCTGACTTGCCACTTAGTAGCAAACTAACTAAATTTGAGCAAATTATTTTAGAAAAAAAAATAAAAAAAAAGTCATTGAAGTCAAAGCTAACATACCGTGAAAGTAATTAATTTTCTATAAATAATCTGACGACAGCAAAAAATTTTTTAAAATTACTTGATGTGTACCACAGGATTACCAATCTTAGCCTATACAGCAAAAATTTCCCCACAGAGTGACAAAGATTCATGTGTAAAGCCAACTTTGAAGAGTGGTCTTGACCATCAAAACTTAAGAATCATATAGACTAATATCAAATTTGTCATGTCTATCTAAGGTTATAGGAATTGCTGTGCATAAACAATTACTAAATTACTTAGAAAAAATAAAGGTGGTTCCTGGTAATCAGCCAGCCTATTGGAACCATCATTCAACTGAGACTCCTTTATGTGCTATGATATGTGATATAATTAATTGTTTGGATCATGGCAAGTGTGGTATTTTGATCCTCTGAGATTTGAGCGGTGCTTTTGATACTGTGACGCATGAACATTGGCGTGGATGACACAGTATTCAAATAGTTTAAAACTATCTGGCTGGTAGAACTTACTACGTATCAGTAAATGAGAGCAAATTAATCAGTAGGAGACTCAAAAGGAATGTGCCACAGGGGAATGTCTTTGGTCCTACTTTGTTTACTATGTATACAATCGAGTGACTTAATATCCATTCACATAAATGATGGGGATATCACCCTATCAGAATCAGTAAAAGACCCAGGATTTATTACTGACAAAAATGAGACAATTAAATGAGCATATTCAAAAAAGTTGTGAAATATGCAAACTATAACCAGAAGAATATAGCTTTCATCTTCCGGCATATCAATTTAAGAATATACAACTCGTGTTCAATAGAGCCGCTTGGGTGATGGTTGGCTTGTCACTCAGAGAAAGAATTACACCAATTTTTATTGACCTACATTGGTTACCAAATAAAGCAAGAATTGTTTTTCTATCTATGTGTCCTTACATATGTGGCCCTAAATACTGGAAAATCAGAGCACCTAAGAGATAAATTACAATTGTTAGATCCTGAAACTGGCGTATCTGTTTGCCATTCGCATGTAGTACACGGGCTTAATGAGCCAAGAGCAAATAAAGAAATTGGTACTAGAGCCTCCACTCATTATGCACCACGATTAAGTAATAAACTGCCTGAAAATAAAAAGAATGTGAAAATATTGTAGATCTCAAAAAGAAGCTGATAACTCAATTATTCAGTACCGTGCTGCCATTTACAAGATAACATAATCAGTGACAAATATAAACTTTACATCAGTGAGGGTTTGGTCTAGCGGGACACCCTAGGGGAGGATACTGGACCTTAAACACACCAGAAGTAAGAAGTAACTAAGTAAAGGAAAATTTAAAGTCAAGTATAAAATTGAGACCCTCTCCAACATTTATATCTATAATATTTCCGACCAATAAATATTTTCTACAGTACTCTGAATTAATGGAAATGAGGGAACAGCTCTGTTATCCCAGAATACAAATACACCCTTCATTTTCCTCTTTTAAATGATGGACTTGATATGGACTTACATGTCCTTCCCAATGATGATCCAGGGTACAATCGAAGACACTGAACATAATCAGCAAAAACAAACTGACACCAAGTCATAGTGCCCTCTGGTTACTTATTCATATTACATTCAGATACAACAAAGAGTGAAGCCATTACTACAGTATAGAAACAATATATGCTTGGGGATGGAATATAAAACTCTTGCTTGAGCTTCTAATCTCACCAAACTACACTACAGAATCCTACAGGCCATAGATAAGAATACCATGATATAATTACATACTTCACATACCTACAGACCACTTACACCAAGAAACAAAAGTTCTTAAACTTAAAGACCAACTTGATATAAAAGGCACACAAAAACTCACAGAAGCCTCCCAAAACCAACGCCATCCACTACACCATATGGCAGTACACCCTACGCACACACACTTTGAGAGAGGGGACACATGTAGAGAATTATTGATAAAAAAAAAACTAAAAAGACCTTCAAGAATTCAGAACAGTGTTCATTAGACCATACAGACCACAGGAAGAGATGGAAAGGATCAAAAACTTATTGCAAGAAGCTAGAAGGTTAAATGAGGGATGAAATGAAGAAGAGAAGAAAAATTCTTGTTTCAGAGTTCTTCCAGACAAAGGGGTTGTTGAGGGTAAACTTAATCGACAATATAGTTTTCTTAAGTTTACTTAATATTTTTCACAATAATATAATTGGTATATTTTTCATATATATGCCCAGTACATATTTTCCAAGCTGGCATTTTCTTTTTGTCCATGTCTTAATGTTGTATGATGCCAGTTCATATAGTAAACAAATAATAACCGGTGACTGTGACTTTCAATTATATCCCCAAAATTGCTCTTTATCCACCATCATGGCTCATAGTGGCCATACCTCAACAGGTTATGGGCCCAGCCTTAGTGCTAGATTATTATTTGATGGTGATGAGTCGAAATATGAGCTTTGGGAAGTTAAATTTCTCGGTTACATGAGACGTCTGAAGTTATTGGATGTCCTGACCGGCACCGGAACCCCTGATGCAGGGAAGAATGCTGATGCATTTGCTGAGCTTGTTCAGCTTTTAGATGACCGAAGCCTTAATTTAGTGATAAGAGAGGGGAAGACAATGGTCGTAAGGCACTGGAAATACTCCGTGGTCATTACATGGGCACCGGTAAGCCGAGAGTTATTTGCCTATATACTGAGCTTACGTTATTGAAGAAAGTAGCCGATGAAAGCATCACCGATTATGTCATTCGCGCTGAGACTGCTGCTAATTCATTAAAACAGGCAGGTGAGACTGTTAGTGATAGCCTCCTTACTGCAATGGTGCTTAAAGGCCTTCCTTCAAATTTTAAGACTTTTTCTACTGTAATTACACAGAGAGATACTCCAATGAATTTTTCTGAGTTTAAAATTGCTTTAAGAAACTTTGAAGAGACTGAAAAGGCACATGACACTTTTGATAGTGACGATAATGTTATGAAAGTAACCCATAGAGGTAACCAAGGTAGGGCTAGTGCAGGAAATTTTACCCCTACTTGTTATACTTGTGGAAGTTTAGGACATAAATCTCCTGATTGTAAGAACAAAAGTGAGAAGAATAAAGGAAAATCTAGATTTAGTAAGAAGTGGTGCCATAAATGCAGATCTCGAACTCATAACTCTAGTGAATGTAGGAAAAATCCCCCTAATTCAACAAAATCCATGAGTGCTGACGATAATGTTACAGATACCGAACGACCTCATTCGTTCCTTTTTAAAGCCAGTGCGAGTGAAGATATTTTAGAACATGATAATTGCAATAATGCTGTTAGACATAATATTGATAATAATTTAATGGTTGACTGTGGTGCTACATCTCATATAATAAAAGATGGCTCAAAGTTTGTGAAATTTGACAGTGATTTTAATCCTTCTAATCATTGTATTGAGTTGGCTGACAGAAGTCGAACAAATGGCGTTGCGCGTGGTCATGGATCCGCAAATGTGTTGTTGTATGATGTCAATGGTAATCCATGTAAAGTTTTGCTAGAAAATGCCTTATATGTTCTTTCCTATAAACAAAATATGTTTTCTGTGTATGCGGCCAATGAAAAAGGTGCTTCTGTCAACTTTTATCCCAAATGTGCTGAGCTGAGGGCTCCAGATGGCACTGTATTTCCTCTAAGAAAAGAGGGAAAATTGTATTTTCTCAATAATGTAAAAGTAAGTGAAAATGTTACTCACTCCCTATTTGAGTGGCACAAAATAATGGGCCATTGCAACTTTAGAGATTTATTGAAGCTAGAAAATGTTGTAGATGGTATGAAAATTTCTCCTAAAGAAAAATCTGATTGTGAAGAGTGTGCTAATGGAAAAATGTCCCAGTATAGAAAGAGGAAAGCCGACAAGCGTGCTACTAGTAGGCTCGAGTCCGTATATTGCGACTTAGCAGGGCCTATTGAACCAGCTGCAAGAGAAGGTTTTAAATATTCCATTTCATTCGTCGACGACTACACTGGTATAATAATGGTATACTTTCTTAAAAGTAAATCTGACACGGTAGCTGCAACTGAGAGGTTCTTGGCTGATAGTTCCCCATATGGGAAAGTAAAATGCATACGGACGGACAATGGGACGGAGTTCACAGCAAAGAGTTTTAAATCCTTACTTATGAAAAACTCTATCAAACACGAGTTCACAGCTCCGTATTCCCCACATCAAAATGGGACGGTTGAGAGATCTTGGCGGTCTCTTTACGACATGGCCAGATGCATACTCTTAAATGCAAATTTGCCCAAAAGTCTATGGACTTACGCTGTTAGAGCTTCGGCTTATATCTGGAACCGTTGCTATAACCCAAGAACTGGAAAGACACCCTATGAGTTATTCACTGACAGAAAACCTAATCTGAAAGATATGCATATTTTCGGAACTGTATGTTATTCCTATGTGCAAGAGAAAAAGAAATTGGACCCTCGTAGTGAAAGAGGAATATTTTTGGGATATGATGGACTAAGTCCAGCCTATTTGGTGTATTTCCCAAGTAAAAATAATGTCAGAAGGGTGCGTTGTGTCAAATTCACCGATAAATTTCAACATGAAGTAGAAAATCCAGTGGTTGAAAATCGCCACGTAACCGACGAAGAACCCATTTCCTTGGAAACCTTACCGATGCCACCGACATCGAACTCCGATGATCCAACCTCGACGGAAGATGACGACGATCCCGTGGGTAGTGGAAAAGGTCAAGATGAAGTCAATCCCGTGAGTGGTAGCAGAAGAGGTAACGACAAAATCGACAAGGATGTGAAGGCAAAACGACGATATCCTACTAGGGAACGTACTGTTCCTACGTATTTGGGAGAATACGTCACTGACTTTGATGATTCTTTCACAGTAAATGATTCAAGTGCTGCTAAATATTCTGTTGATTTTTGTTACAGTATGGTAGATATACCCAGAACATATCATGATGCAATATCCTCCCCAGATTCTTCTAAATGGGTTAATGCTATGCAAGAAGAAATTAATTCTTTAAATGAAAATGACACTTACGAGTTAACCCAACTGCCTGAACGCAGATGTGCAGTGGGGGGTAGATGGGTGTATACTGTGAAATCATGTCCTAATAATGTTGAAAAATATAAGGCTCGCTACGTAGCGAAAGGTTATTCCCAAGTGCGTGATTTAGATTATCACGAAACCTTTTCACCTACTGCCAGAATCACTTCAATTCGTATGTTATTACATCTGGCAATGCAAGACAATTTAATTGTTAATCAAATGGATGTAAGTAGTGCTTATATTAATGCTCCTATTGACTGTGAAATTTATATTGACCAACCCAAAGGTTTTGTAAAGTTTGATGAAAAGGGTAACAAATTGTTCTTAAAATTGAAGAAATCCATTTACGGTCTTAAACAGAGTGGACATAACTGGATTGAATTATTGCACAATTTCCTTGTAGAACAAGATTTTGATATGTCCCTTGCTGATTCTTGTGTTTACTCCAAGAAAGTAGGTAATTCAAAGATTATCATAATTATCTGGGTTGATGACATAATCATTGCTGCTAGTAATGAAACATTGCTCAATGCTACCAAAAGTTCTCTTTGCCATAATTTTAAGATGCAAGACTTTGGTAATATTTCATGGTTTTTAGGTATTGAATTCAAACATGATTCTGAGAAGTTTGTGATGGTACAGTCAAGGTACATTGAGAAACTGTTGAATAGGTTCAATATGACAGATTGCAAACCAAAAGCCACTCCTTGTGATTTGAGTGTAAGTAAAGTCATAGATAACCATTCTGAGAAATTACCCGAGTCAAGACTGTATAGAGAGATGGTTGGCAGTCTTATATATCTTATGACCTGTACGCGTCCTGATCTTTATATTGTAACTATATTGTCTCAAAATATGAATAATCCAACAAAAGCTCATTTAAATATGGCTAGGCATGTTCTAAGGTATCTTAAAGGTACTATAAATGTTGGATTGACTTTCAAAAAGCAAACTTGTGAAATGCTTAAGCTTCAAGGGTTTTGTGATTCCGACTGGGGTGCGTCATCTGATAGACGCAGTATCTCTGGATATGGCTTTATGTTATGTGATGATGGTCCTTTGATTTCTTGGAAAAGTCGAAAACAGCAGATTGTGGCCTTATCAACCTGCGAGGCAGAGTACGTTGCTCTAATGTCTGCCATCCAGGAAGCTAAGTTTTTGAGTCAGCTTTTGGTGGATATGAATGCTGGTAATAAAACCACTGTAACACTTCATGTAGACAATCAAGGTGCAATATGTCTGGCTAAAAATCCTGTACACCATCAGCGTACAAAGCATATAGACATTAGATACCATTACATAAGATCTGAAATTCAGAACGGTGCAGTTAAGATAGTTTATGTACCTTCAAGCGATAATATCGCAGATATTTTCACAAAGCCAGCAACAAAGGATAAATTAAATAAATTTACTTCCTTGAGGGGCAGCGTATACACCACAATGTGTGTACCATTGCATATCTAATTTTTTTTTTTTTGCAAATACCATTTCTATTTTTTTCTCTATGTTGCATATATACATTTTGCATTCATTCCAATTATTCATATGCATATTATATTTTGCAAATTATAATCTGTTGAATGCCTTATTATTGATTACTAAGAATATGATGTTTTCTAGGAATTTGCTTCTTTACCTAGCTATGTTCTTTTATAAATTTCTACCATTTTACCTGCTCCATGCCATGTCTAATACTTACATTATAATAATTTACTTGATATTTGCTGCTCTACCTATATAATATGTCATTGATTCCTGTATACTTATATATACATTGTTTGCTAAGTATTTACCCTATACATGTATCTCTTTTTTTTTGCTGAATATTTGCCACCTAAAGTTTAAGTGGGGGTGTTGAGGGTAAACTTAATCGACAAATATATTTTTCTTAAGTTTACCAATTAGATTAATATTTTTCACAATAATATAATTGGTATATTTTTCATATATATGCCCAGTACATATTTTCCAAGCTTTTCTTTTTGTCCATGTCTTAATGTTGTATGACGCCAGTTCATATAGTAAACAAATAATAACCGGTGACTGTGACTTTCAATTATATCCCCAAAATTGCTCTTTATCCACCATCATGGCTCATAGTGGCCATACCTCAACAGGGGTGATAAATAAAACAATGATAGAAGGGATGGGCCATTATTAAGACTGCTGTAAACATAAGCTGATGGGGTAGCTGGTAAGGCTGTAGAATTAATGGATAGGATTCGCAGCAGTAAGGCAGATATAGTAGTGATTACAGAGACTATGTTAAGTGGGGACATAAACGGTGTCACAATTTTACCTAAGGGCTTCAGAATATTAAGGTTTGAAAGATCTGAGAGGATTGGTGGAGGTATAGCATTGCTCACAAGTGAAAGATTTCAGGTTGAAGAAATAAACTTTGCTATAGAGGGTGAGTTCAAGGAATTTCTTGTTACTTGCATAAATACTAGGTCACAAAGCATTATAATAACTGTTATATATTACCCAGCAAGGAACCAACATAGGCAAGAAGTTTATGAGGAAAGTCATAAAGGTACTATCGAAGTCATAAACTCAGTTGTTAGCATGGTACGGGAGAGGAAATGTAGGATTTTGATTATGGGAGATTTTAACCATTGAGAGATCGATTGGATAAATATTGACCTACATATTGGGGAGGACTCATTTGGGACAAGAGTCCTAGATTGTGTACAAGGAAATTTTCTACACCAACATGTACTGGAACCAACGAGGGCTAGGGGTGGGGATGAGCCATCACTGTTTGATCTACTATTCACTGAAAAAGTGTTGGATATTGAAAAAAATTGAGAATGAACCAACAATTGGAAAGAGTGACCACCGTGTGATGTTGATGTAGTATATAATCAAAGATGTTCTGCCTGAAAGTAGAAGCACTGAGGACACAAGGAGGAACTATCCATGAAGAGAGTACATTAAAATAAATGAGCTTTTTGGAATTATTAACTGGAGGACCTTAATTAACAATAAATCTGTACAAAAAATTTACCACATCTTCTGTGAGGAATGTGGGAAGATAGTAGATTGTTGTATTCCTGTCACCAAAATAGGAGCTATTCATGCCAGAGACAAGTGGTTCAATAATGAGTGCAAAAGAGCTAAGGAGTGGAGTGACGAATGCTGGAAAAGGATTAGAAGGAGAATAAGCATAAATGCTTGGCTGACTTAAAAAATTAATAAATTATTACCTAAGGAAAAGAGGACAGGCAGACAGAGACTATAAAAGGGATATTATCAGGAAGGCTAATAAAAATCCCAAACTTTTCCACAGCTTTATAAGAGGAAAACCGAAGGTCAAATAACAGGTTGTTAAGCTAAAGAGAGTGGATGGAAGCATCACCGAGATGGATGAAAAAATCCACAAAGACTTCAACAAGGAGTTTCAGTTAGCATTTACAGCAGAAAGTACCCCACCCCCTCAGATTGCAGAGATAAGCTAAGAGGTAGTTTGATGCTAACTCAATTCAAAGTTTTAAGGATAAGTACGATAAGTATCACTAAGTACAAAAATGGAACCAACCAGGAGACGGGGAGTTACGAACATGGCCCTTTCCCTTAAGCACAATTAAGCAATCACCAAGGATCATTAAACTAACTTAGCAAACGATGTCACAAATAATACCCGGTCAGAGAGCATTTTAATAATTGTTATATATAAACCTCCAAGGAACCAACGTAGGCAAGAACTTTATGAGGAAAGTCATATAGGTACTATTGAAGTCATAAACTCAGATGTTAACATTGCACGAAGACGAAATGTAGAATTTTTATTATGGGAGATTTTAATCATAGAGAGATAGATTGGATACATCTTGGCCTACACAGTGGAGATGACTCACTCGGGGCAAGACTCCTAGATTGCGTACAAGGGAATTTCCTACACCAACATGCACTGGAACTAATGAGGGCCAGGGATGGGGATGAACTATTGCTGTTTAATCTTGTATTCACAGATAATGTGTTGGATATTGAAAAAATTGGGTATGACCCACCAATTGATAACAGTGACCACTGCGTGTTATTGATGGAGTATATCAGCGAAGATGTTCTGCCTGAAAGTAGAAGCACTGAGGACATGAGGAGGAACTACCCAAAAGGAAATTACATCAGAATTAAAGAGCTTTTTGCAGTTAATGACTGGAGGACCTTATTCAACAATAAATCTGTACAAAAAATGTACCACATCTTTTGTGAGGATTATGGGAAGATATAGTAGATTGTTGCAAACCTTGAACCAAAATAGGAGTTATTCAAGCCCGAGAGATATGGTTCAACAATGAATGTAAGAGAGCTAAGGAGTGGAGAGCCAAATGCTGGAAAAGGATTAGGAAGAGAAAAAGCATGAATGCTTGGCAGACTTATAAAAGATCAAGAAATGATTACCTAAGTAAAAGAAGATAGGCAGAGAGAGACTACAAAAGAGATATCACTAGGAAGGCTAAAGAAAATCCCAGTTTTTCCACGGGTTTATCAGAGGATGGTCAAAGAACAGGTTTTACAGCTAAAGAGAGAGGATGGAAGCATGAATGAGACGGATGAAGAGATCTGTGAAAAATTGAACAAGGAGTTTCAGTCCGTATTTACAGCAGAAAATATCCCACCCTCTCAGATTGCAGAGATAGGAGCTCATGGGCCGGTATTAAAGAACATCATCTTATCAGCCATGGAGGAAAGCAAAGCACTGATGGAGTTAGATGCCCATAAAGCTACAGGTCCTGATGATACATCCCCTTATGTACTTAAGAAATGTGTTAAATCAATATCGGCAGCATTATGTATCATATTTGAAAAGTCACAGGAATCTGGGGAGATTCCAAGATGCTGAAAACAAGCAAACATGGTACCTATCTTCAAAAAGGAAAGGAGGGATACAGCTCTACACTATAGACCTGTTTCCTTGACCAGCATAGTTTTTTCAAAGTTATGGAGAAACTACTAAGAAAACACATCTCTCTTCACTTGGAATCCTTCAACTTTTTGTCAGTGAGACAACATGGCTTCAGAGAAGGTATCACAATAGTAACAAACTTATTAGAAATTTATGAGGAGGTAAGCCGAATCTTATGGAAAAGAGGGCTAGGCAGATTGCATATTTCTCGACTTCTAGAGGGCATTTGATATGGTCCTCCACGGGAGACATATTAAGAAACTGCAAGCAATGGCAAGAATGGGTGGAAATGTCTTGTAATGGATAAAATCTTACTTAGAAGAAAGGGAATAGAGAGTTAGAGTAAGAAAGTCAGTGTCTGAAAGGAGATGGATTAGTAGTGGTGTTCCACAGGGCTCAGTTTTAGGACCACATTTGTTCCTTGTATATGTAAATGACCTACCAGTCTGTAAATTCATTCATGCATATGTTTGCAGATGATGCAAATATTGTGAAGTAAGAGATGAGAACAAACACAGAGAACTTCAAGAAGACCTAAATAGTCTGCACGAGTAGTCAGAAACGGCTAATGAAATTCAGTATTTCTAAATGTAAGGTAATGAGAATGGGTAGTCTTGTTTTTGCTTTGTCCTTAAGCTTCTACTTTTTCTTTGTGTCAATGATTTCTTGGTACCTGAACCTGATAAGGGTAATTTTCTTGCCTGTCCCGGTGTCACACAAAAAGTGTAAGAAGGCCCAAGCTAGAATAATCAATAGCATGAGTAGTACTTCAGGAGACAGAGAATGAGAGATCTGAGTAACATAATGGCAGACTTGTCTCCAGAAATGCATATAAATGGTATATTAAGGTAAGCATTTGCTTTCTTAGCATAAAGTATAAGAAAAAGTATAAGAAAATGTTAAAAAATATTTCTGTAACCAATGTGAGGCCAAAGCTTGAATATGCAGCCCCCTTTTGGAATCTACACTTGAAAAAGTACATAGTTAAGCTGGAGAAAGTTCAAAGACATGCCACAAAATTGGTACCAGAAATAAGCAATCGCAGTAATGAGAGGCCGAGGTAATTAGACTAACCATCACTCGAAGCTAGATAGATGATGTGGTGACGGTTTTTAAATTTCTTCAAGGGTATCACAGTGGTTAGGGATCGATATTTTGATAAGTCTGGCATTAGAACTAAAGGTTCTAGTCTGAAGCTACGTAAGAAAACTCTGTAGGATAAGGAAGTACTTTTTTAGTCTAAGAGTATTTCATAATTGGAAATCACTAAGCGAAGAGGTATTTAATGCTAACTCAATCCATAGTTTTATGGACAAGTACAATAAGTATCACAAAGTACAAAAATGGAACCGACCAGGAGATGGCGAGTTACGAGAATGGGGCTCTTTCCTGTAAGCACAATTAGGTTATTAAACACACTTAATTCTTCCCCCTTGCCCATCCTGAACCAGCCTCCAGCAAATACATCTATACTCAGGTAACAAACGGCTCCATCCAGCCACTTAATGACAAGACACAACTGCATTAACAACCTCCAAACATCTATCCTTCCTAATCCTCCCTTCCCCGTGAATACATAGTCTACCTGACCAGGCAGCGATGTGGGCACCACTCAGTCTCTCTGTCATCTGATCCTAACAACTCTGTCAATTATGCCTGTCGAGGACGTAGCACATCACCTCATACAAATAAGTAAATAAAGACTGAATGGTACACAACTACATTCGCCAACAACATAGCATACTCTCTCTGAATGCTCTGTGGGAGAGCCTAGGATCGGGAGTGCCCTTCCTCAAGGACTTTGGGTTGTTCAAAAAACCGATAACATCATCCTCGCTGCTTGTTTACCACTCCCAAAGAACATCTCTTGAAAATTCTCTGACAGCTGTTCTGCCCACAATAAAAGGGTTAGAAAAACAAAAAAGGTTATCAGGTGCTGGTATATTTTAGACTCTATACATGGCTGGTACTCGATATCTCCTTATAAGATTATAGAGTAAAAATCCATATAGGTTATGTATGCTGTTAATAAAGAATCTACTGCATCGTGTATGCAGAAAAACATTCCAATACTCTTCATACCAAAAAAATATTTCTCCATTTGGGTTGACCAGCATTCCCAAAACTTCAACAATTTAAAAAAAATACATTTTTAATACTTTATGTTAAACTTATTTGCCCAACTTTAATTTCATTCCCATATTTGTTTTCTCCTCTTTCAAAATCATTGCTTATGCAGCATAAAAACATTTTCCATGTATTGGAAAACTACAGTATAGTCTAAAAACTAAAATTCATTGCCTAAAAAATTCACCTCAATTTGTTTTAAATTGAAAAAAGCTAACTAAAATATCCGTTTTCCATGATCAAAAATTTCGTTTTCCTACCTATACTGAAAAAAAAAAGCAGATTGGTCAATACTTGGGACAGGCTGTATGAAGTTTCTCAAACCTGTTTCAAACAATCATAACAATATAGGGATTGACAGCTGGGCAAGTACTGACTGTAAAGAGGCCTATAATAAAAATTTAGGGTATTTTTTTACTATTACACCCGTCTCATCTCGCCTATTTAATGCTGTTTAGGTAGGTTCTGATATTTTATGATTTTTATGTGCTTTGAATGAACAGGTTAGGATAGATTAGGATAGGTTACATTAGGTTTGGCTTGTTTAGGGATTTCTGACGATTCTGAAGGTCAGATTCGTTCAAAATACATAAAGACCATAGGAAAGGCTCACATTTCACTTCCAACGGGAGACGGGTGACATCGTAAAAAATTACAAGATTTAATACCATATGAAAATGTAATCATACAGTGTAATCTTACTCAGTTCATAGTGTTGTCTTATAAGTATCACAGATTTAATACTCCTCTAATACGTAATAATCTCAAGAACATCTTATTTTATAACCGTTTCCTATCGAGTAGCTTTAACTACATACAGCAAAATTTGTATGCAGTCAGTTAAAATCTGCCTGCCAAACCAAACTTCTCTCAAGTTAGGTATTTGTGGCAGTGTAACATCTTCGTTTTCACTGTGATGAGAAACCAATTATATAAAACAGGGAAATAGTCAAATAAACTTTACATAGTACAAACACATAACACACATTAAGTTAGGAAAGAATTTAGTACAAAATTGTACACTTGTGACTCATTAATTTCCTTTCCATTATTCAAATGTGAGATACAGTATATATTGAAAAACGACATTGTAATCAAACAGTTGATGCCTAATGACAAAAGAGGAAGGATATAGAATTTGAAGATTTGGGGGGAAAAGAACGAAAATGATATAGAGCAAGCGGGAGAAATGAGAGGGCAGACTCTCCTGCTATTAAGTATCCATACATTGGATGATGATAGTTAGGTTTTGATTCTCCCATACTGATAAGGAATCCTCATTATAAGCAATATATCCAAACCGACTGAATAACGAGGAAAAACGGAGCCTCGTGTCTCTAATTTGTGGCTCATTATTTTTGGAAAGTGGTGGTTTGAAACATGTTCTTCTAAACATAATAATGTACAAATACATAAAAATATAAAGTACATTCTAAAGGTCTATACTCTATCAATGGTACCACACTACATTAATTTTGTTAATACATACATATACACATACCTCACTCCCCCTTGTAAGGGGGGTGGCCAAGCCAAGAAACACGCATTCCCTATGATCCACACATGCCTCAACCACTCCTCTCAGCTCCTTGGGGATAAAGGGTTGTCACATCTTCCCCCCTTTCACCCTGCTTAGGTCACCCACAAGGTAGGCAGGCAAGGATATTCTACAAGATATCATAGGCAGACTTTTTCATACATCAAGCATATACACCCCATAGGGATATATTATTCCAACTGGATATTAAGTTAATGATTTACACAGTAAAATCAAGTACATATATAAATCATATATAGACTGGTACGCCAGTAATTTGGAGTTTATATCAAGTATACGTACATAGTTTTTATCACAACAGATTAATTTTTCAAATATAAATCAGTAAAATTGTCAACTCGCTGTAAAAGCAGAAACAATTAATATGATAACTAGAACAGCATCAGATTACCTGGTGTACAAGACACTATATTACATTTTTCATTAATATGAACAAATTTCAAAACTAAAATCAAAATTTTTATAAATATCTTCATACAGTAAAAAACAACTTCCAAGACAGCTCCAAGATATAAACATTGTGAAGTAATCACTCGATTATATATTTGCAGAATCTTAGAACCCTTCTCCAGTCTCTCCAGGAACACAGTCGACAAAGTCACGATCTGTCACTAGAATATATATTACTGCTTCATATAGACTCTCTCCAGTCATTTTTGAAATATCTACAATATACAGGAACACATATCATTGACCGTATAGCACATGTGATCTATTACAGCATGAGAGAAAGAACCTATGATCCTGGAATTAATTAATAGCACCCTATTTTATAAGTATGTTGTAAACGAGTCTTAAATTCATCTTTAACAATATTCATATCAATTGAGCAATGGGAAGCCAGTATATTATTTCTGTACAGGACTTGTTTACAATTGCCATAAAATTTCAGTTACTCTCATTATGTACAATTCAACTAATCGTAGCAAGAATTTCAGTTACTCTTCTGCCCAAGTGAAAAGCTATGAAGCTATGAAAACTGGCATAATGTTAATGTGAGGGGAAATTGTTCTGTATCATATCACATTTAAAATTAACTCATACAAATGTTTAAATGTTGTTATACCCAAAAGGTTCATTTACATCAATGTCAAATGCTATATGTTTGAGGGCTTAAGAGACACTAACAAACATGCACTGATAAATGGAGAGAATTATGCTTTTATCTTCCTTCTATGTTACTTGCAAGAGCGACTCTGCTTACAGCAATGTATGAAGCAGAAACATGGAACAAGAGGATGAAAAGAACAAACTGAATGTAATGGAGATGATGTGTTTGAGATGCATGATAAGAGTTTCTTTAAAAAAAAAAAAAAGAGAAAAATGGAGACATTGAGGCAAAGAAGAATTGTTGAAAGGAGGGTGTCAGAGAAGTCAGACAAGAGAGAGCCGCGATGGTTTGGCCAAATGGAAAGAATGAGTGATGAACAACAAGCAGTGTGTGAACAAAAATAAAGAGTAAGGCCAAAAACAGACCCACAATGAAATAGATGGATGGAGGTGATAAGAGCACTGAATGCACATGGTATGTCAGTGGAGAAAGGAAGAGAGTGCAAGAGATGGGAATGAGTGGACCTTGTGCTTAGGTGACGTGGGTTACACGAAATTTTCGTACCTAGTAGCACAGTAAACTGGGAGGGGTGGGTGTGGGGGGTTGCCATGAGATGAACCTGAGGAGGTAAAACAGATATGGCAGCTAGGAATCATAGCAGATCCTTGCCCACTTACTCTAAGGGTGACCCAATAAGTGTGGTGAGGAGAAACTGTGGTAACACTTTATCCCCAAGGAGCTAAAAGGAGTGGTTGGGATAAGCTGACTTCTTGTAAACGAGTGTGCTTTGACTCGGCCACCCCCTTTACAAAGGAGACTGTGGTAATTATATCTGTATGTATGATACAAGAGGAACTAAATAAAAACTGTTGGATAAGGCAAGGATGAGCAAAATAATGTGAAAAGTTACTTTCCATGCATTTGTTGAAATTAAATCTTATTACCTCTGGAGGGATATGACAATGTTTGCAAAGGAAAAATCTAAGCAATATTAGTTAATCAGAAATTAAAATAATGTTATCCTCTACTCATATTCGAAAAATTGCTAGGCATCCTAAATGACGATAACGCTGGAAAGCTGCAAATGTGAAATATTATAAAACATGAATAATAATGTAAGCCTGTGGCCAAGCCATTGGAGAAAGCAAAAAGTTTTATAGTCTTCTCTATAACAGTAAAGCAAGCAAGAGCTTAAAGGTCTCTTATGATAAACAGCAGCATGGGACAGTGATAGTACAGAGCCAAACTATATATCTACTAAACAGCCGGTGTTCAAGCCTCCTCTGCAATTAAGAGGACCCATTGCTCTCCAAAGAATGGCTGAAAAATCAGACAGTCCTATAGGAAATCAACCCCACAAACAGTTTACTTTAATCAGTAATGATACGAGACAGTGAAAGCTAATACAACCTCAGGCCAGGGTCAAACCTGCAGCCAGTATATTACCAGCCCCAGATGCAATCACTGTGCCACAATGTGGGATTCTTCATATAATCGCAATCCATAGCTGGAAACACAGCTATATACTACTTGGCAATGCAACTATCTGATTCTGATTGAGTAAAGATTAGCGGCCCCCAGTACGTTATATAACCCAGTAAATTGTCAGGTGGTTAGATTAAGGTAGGTGAGGGGAGGTTAGGTAGATGCCTAACCTTATGTTACCAAACTTAACCTAACAAGTTACGAGGTCATTTAATGTACTAGGGGGTCACTAATCTTTACCTGATCCCCTGATTCTCTTAAAATGTATGATGCATCCTAAACGTTACCTAAAGTGTCTTCATGGAGAAAAAAATCAACTATGCCAGTCTCGTACATCACATAAAAGTAAAGAAATAAAAGAAGATACTAATAAACTACACTTTTAGTATTCTTAAAGATGCTCAACACTTCAACATTCATATATTACAATTTTCTAAGAGGAAAGTAAAAAAAAATAATCAGGTAATACACCTTCATAGCCGAGGCATTCATGATATACTTACATGGAAAAGTTCAAGAAATTAGGTTTTGTTAAAGTTTCTCTATGACCATCTTGCAGAACTGACAATAGCACATTATAAACCTTTTAATAAAAACTGGCTAATCACAGGCCCATGGGTATACAGCAGCCTTATACAAAGACTTGTAAACCTTTTATGTCACCTGGTGTGATAAATTGCATTTGCTCTTCAAAACACTAATACAAAGATCGAGTTAATAACTGGCATACCTCAGCATCCAAGTATTGATTATTCATAAGGTTAACAGAATTTGATTACTGGCAGCTATCAGCACCCACGTTATGAGGATTTATAAGATTATAAGAATTTTTTAAAAGGCAAATATCAGCATTTACGTTATGAAGATTTATAAAGTTAATGGAATTTGTTAACTGGCAGATATCACCATCCTTGTTGTGAAGATTCATAAAGTTAACAGAAGTTGATAACTGGCAGATATCACTATCTAAAGTATGAATATCTATGGTCATTAAAATTTTGTATGAAGAAAAAAAAGCATTAAAATTTTAACACCAAGAGAAAGAAATTTAAAAATCTCTGTAGAATACTATTTGCAGCTAGGTTGGCAGGCTATGCTATCCCCCCCAAAAAAACATAATAATATGAATTTCATTACATACACCATTACTATGGTCACAAATATAATAGTCATGTCAATAATTATATGCCATTACACTTTAAATCAACTGATCAAAAACACGTTAAGAAAAAAACTTGTGTGAGCAGTGTCTTTATGAGTAACTTGCGATTAGGAAAAGATTAATTAGAGAATGGAAACCTAAGAGACAGTAAATGACTCCTAACATGGCGTGCGATGCCTTCAGAGTTTCCCGCTGAAAAAATCTAAAAATGTTTGCCTTCTGAACCAAGTAAATATATTATAAAAATATCAAGGAGAGAAGTTTGTGTCTCTGAGTCAATGAACTGTGAAAAAGTGAAGAAGAAAATCTTGCCTCTGAGTCTTATGATAAACTTTATAAACTGTGAAAGTGAAAAAGAAAATCTGTATCTCTGAGTCAATGATTAAGCTTATAAAGTGTGAAGCAGTGAATAAAATCTACATCTCTGAATCACTGATCAATTTCATGAACTGTGAAAGAGTAAAGAAGAGTATCTGCATCTCTGAGGGCATCTTTTCCATCACAATCTCTTTAGCTGGCTCTATAGGCACCCTGGTTATGGTTCAGTTTATTCATTAAAAAAGCACAGCAGGAATATATGGACGGAGAAGGAACTGATAGGCATGCGTCGGTATGGAAGAAGAGGTTTTATGTGATATGTCTTCCTGCCAGTCTTGCACACGAAGTTGCAAGTTCTCTTTTTGCAAATGTCTACTGTAAATTTTGCAAGAGACCTGTTACATGCACAGATAATGCAGTCATATTTCAAACTCTCCAAGGAGCTAAGCAGAGTAAAGGAGGTATGCTTGGCTTCTAATGTGTGCTTTGACTTAGCCATCCCCCTTATAAAGGGGTTTATGGTCATTGTCTATGTACGTATGTGCAATATGAAAGCAACCAATAAACAATATGGCTTTCCCAAAGCAAATTGTATTTTTGTGATTAAAATGAAAGACACTATCACTACGTAAAGTTAATCAAAAACTATTAATTCAAATTATAAATAACTTAAGCACAGTACATGCACATCACAGTACTGTTGCTATATGTGCCGTACAGTACGATCTTATATATTTCATTGCCGTTATTATGTACCAACATATCACACAAAACAATAGCCAACAAACTTACATACTTAAAGCAGTGTCTATATAAAATAATCCTAGTTTTGTGTTACCATTAGTCCTCTTTATGGAGGTAAACAAATACAGTTTGAAGATGGGGAATTTAGGCTGGATACCCTTCCTATTGCCCCACGGTAGGCCCGATTGCAGATCTGTTATCTCCCCCAAGTCGAGCATTCCATATGCATCATATTCATTAAGCATTCAAATTGAAAAATTAATAAATTTAAAAAATCAGAAATTTGATATAATGACACGATTATCTAAGTACAGTTTAGGGATTTACCACTTTGGGAGAGAGAAGTAAACACCAGTGTAAGTGTCTTTGTTTATGAGAAATCTACTTTATAAATTTCACTGACAAGAAAGGAGTGGCAAAATATTCCTGAGTATTAAAAACATTTTTTAATTAAAAATTTATTTATATTGTTAGCGTTGAAAGGGAAATGTTGTTTGCCATGTTTGTGATATTAATCACATATGCGGGGGTGGACACAGACAGGCTCGAGCTGGGGAATTACGGCTTGGTGTTCTTCCTATTGCAGTGAAGTGATCTCAAACATGCATTTGTTACTTCAGAGTCAAGAGCTGTAACCAATAAGCTATTGCGGCTCCTGTATATATATATATATATATATATATATATATATATATATATATATATATATATATATATATATATATATATATATATATATATACACACCTAGTTCTCAGAATAATGCGAAGATAGGTTCTCAGAAGTGACGGGTAAATGGAAAATCGCGTAAAAAAACGAGTAATTTTCCATAGGAAACAATGATAAAGTGCATAGATACATTCCACAACCTTACATAGACACACAATGCCAAAGATATAAGATAAGTAAAAACATATTTTAAAAGTATAAAGCAAAGCAGAAGCCCTGTATCTATTTTTAGGAGTATACAAAAGATATTCAGATTTACTGTATAGCAAAAAATTAACATACTGCACTGTACTCTATTAAGCGGTGGGCAACAGGCATACACTGGGATGTGCATGGTGGCGGTGAGCACGAGGATGCAAACGTTTTTCAGCCTCCGTATCAGTTGATGCACCCTCGCATGCTATTTCCCTGAAGATATTATATTGAGTTTGTTTGCGGTTTGTTCTTAATCCTTTTTTTTCAATTTTCTTCATAATATTCGATCGCATTAAGTGGTTGAAGAGGAGGAGGATGCGGGAGAACGAACCTCTATCGGCAAATGTTTTGCCGCCTCCGTATCAGCTGATGGACCCTCGCACGCTATTTCCCTGACGATATTATATCGAAAATTTGATTGCTGTTTGTTCTTAATGCTTTTTTCAATT